>JAQFZY010002903.1:0-10654 GCA_034696285.1 Hypogastrura burkilli
TAGGCGTAGGTTGAGAAATACGTCTGGAATCGTGCGTTCAGCCTAGAGTCTGTTATAATTTTATAATAGGTAGAAAATAATTATTTTTGGGCGACGTTAAATACCATCATATTTTTGCCATAATTGTTTGAATTTATGAATTATTATGAATTTAATTCAGCTTGACGAGTATAGTTACTCATGAATTGTTTTAGACTTAATGTGAATACTGCCAAAAAATGTAGGCTCTACCCCAGAACAAAATATGCAAATAGGAAAATACAGTTGTTGGAACAAGCATTTTTCTAGTTTGACACGGCTACAGCCTAGCTGTGCAGTTTTGCGAAAAACGACTTTCACAACTGAATTACAATTGACAGTTAGTTTGGTTTAAATGGTATTGAATTAATAACCGGCAGTTAGTCAATCAAAATTAAATCCTAGGAAACAAGTTGAATAAATCTATAATATTAATTTTTGTGGACCGTAACAAATTTAAAAATTTACCAGACCCAGAAACTCCATCTACAAGCAAATTACCAAATTTAAGTTTCAAATTAAAACTGATTATTTTCGACGTCATTGAGCTTAAATACAAACTTGTAGAAGTAAGGCAATTTTACGATGTGGCGTCTCCGTTCAAGACATGCAGCAATAAATTGTCCCAAAAATATAAAGTTGACCAAAAGATGCAAATTACCCAATATCGACTATTGCACACAAATTATTTAGCCGCTCTATGCTGGATTAATATTACATACCCGACCTGTGTCATATTGTTTGCTTAACATCTAGATCTATATTTGTTGCTTTCAATACTTCGTTTTGGGCTAAAATCCAAGCGTTCGAGGTAGCATTAAATACAGACAGGGTTGCTCCTGGAACCGGTCACTAAAGTCCAGTGGAAGTTCTCAGGTTCCCAATTTGGTGGTAGTGTCCATTGGCTTAATAGCCGGTTTGTCCGGCGTATTTAGCTTTAGTGGTTTCATTTGAAGTCCATTGGATATCCGATCCTCCACCTTATTAGCCCCGTAATCCGAGCCTCCTCATCCTTGAAGAGTCCTAAAGGTCCTTCTGGAGGAACTAGCCGGCTCTTCCAATGTTTTCATAATAATGTCCTATAGATTCCCCACCCCAGCAGCCTCGGGTATGGATTCGATATAAGTGTCCAAAAATGAGGATTTTGCCGGCAGGCTGTCTCGCCTCTTATCGATCTCTCAGGCCACTGCTCTTTTCCCACAGCCTTCGGAATTTGGAACAAAGGGACGACTCTGGCAGAACCAGCCAGGACCGGCCTCATTTGGAATTTGCCAATTTCAATATTCGAGTCCAATATTTTTCAAAGGGAATATTTATTATGAATATTTCACCCGCAGCATTTATAGAGGGAATGTAAATTGGGATTGGTTCCTTTGGTGAAGAACTATTCACAATATAGTAGATTTTAGTCTCAGGATTTGAACCATAGCTTACTACTACAGTAGTGCAGCCCCAAATATATACACTTTAGCCCATATATGTATAAAATATGCAAATTAGCAAATATAGATTCTCGACACGAATTGTTTCGAAGCTTTATACGGAATTCATGCCTGATTCACATACCATACTATACCTGAGTTATATTCTTCGGCTAACATATAAATTTGTAATTTCCTATTATATATGGCTGCTATTTAAACTATCACCAATTAATTTGAAATTTATCATCAATTAAAGCAGATTTTCTCACCAATTAAAACAGATTGTCTCACCAATTAAAGCAGATTTTGTCAAATTAAAGCAGATTTCCTCACCAATTAAACCATATTTTCTGACCAATTAAACCATATTTTCTCACAAATTACAGCATATTTTCTCACCAATTAAAACAGATTATCTCACAAGTTAAAGCAGATTATCTCACCAATTAAAACAGATTTTCTCACCACTTAAAGCAGATTTCCTCACCAATCAATTGAAACTTATTTTGAGCGAAGAATTATTTAGTTTACAATTATTCACAGAATTGAAATTCTCTTATTTGAAAAAGTTCGAAACCTTGGCGAGCAAATCCGCTCTAATTGGTGAGAGATTTCGTATGAATTGGTGATCCTTAAAATATTCCTCATTATTTATGGGCCTAAAACCTGTACGCTTTGGGCATCATTAAATACCAGCCTTTATGACAGAATCCCTTAGCTCTCCATATTGCTGTCCCCTACTGTGAGCGCATTTGCGCTGAACTGAGTAATATAATATTGAGCACAGCGGGTGCGGCGGAACCGTCTGCGGTTGATTTTGACTAATAAGTACGGAGCGGTGTAGACTCAAAGCCACAGCCTTTTACGAGCCAGTGCATATATTAGGTGGCGTAATAAATTCCGAAATTCTGATGTACCTGTTCCGGTTCCAAAGCGGATCCGGGCCGGCGTCCGGGCCCGTTTCATTGAGCCTAACCAACCCTCAAAGCCACACCCGAACCCTGTAAACAAACCCGGTTCCTCTCACCCAAGTGTTCTTCTGACGCTCGCTTTCCCCATAGAGTAACCATAGAGTTAGACTATGTATTATGTATGTATGTATAATGTAGGATGTAGATCTTCCCATTCAGTTTCCGTCGACTGATGTATGTATTCATCTCCCTACGAGGCTGTGTAAAAGAAGAGGCTGGGGATTTTTATAGAGGCATGCTCTGCATGTAAACTCCCACTCAATTGTTATTACTTTCCTCCCCGTCTATTATTACGGAACTACATTCTAGATCCCGAGTCTCTGTCTATTGTACTTTGGTCCAACGTCGTAGGAGAGCCGTATATTAGGCTCAAATCCTAAAATCTGAATATTTGGGAGAAGGTAGGCAGGGCGGAAGTGAAGGCATGGATCGAGCCAGGGACACGGCTTTCTCCATTACAGCTTCCTATGTGACTATGTCGGGCTCGTTAGCATACAATAGTGCTGGCTCTATGTTACGGGTTTTCTCACACAAATATTCTAGAAGTTTAACAACACGGTGGGTAGGTTAAAAATTGTGTATTTAGGTAGTGTTGGAGAAAATATGTATAGATTTTAGCGGAAAATACAAAACTTAAATTGTTGAATTTGGATTATTAGTATATTAAATCCGGTTGGGCTAAATTACACTGTTGATACGTTATGGCAGCTAATTTAATTTTCTTTTCTGTTCCATTGATTTAGAGTCAGGAAAAGGTATTTCACGCCAGGAAAAATACAAGGGATACAGTACAAGCCGTGAAAAAATGCTTATAAGAAATAGTTTGAATGTTTTCACGCCAGAGGTTAAAATCGAATTAAATGCTTATACGACATAAATTAATTACAGTTCAAGTTTGGTATTGCCGTACTGGTAAACCGTTTACTTATATACCGGTTTTAGATACTGGCATTAAATACGAGTTAATATTAATTCTGCCGGAAAAGTATAATTTTTGATCCTAAGTATGAATGTGAATGAATCTAGGTTTTATATTTATTTGCTTATTTCCATATTTGATTTAGGTTAAAATTTAAATTTTGCTGCAGTATTAATATTCTTTTTCAATAATTTTTAAAACGAAGCCCTAACATAAGCCGTACATTAGCCGAATGGGAGCGGCTTATGCAACTCTATTACTCTGATTGATGGGGGCCTCGGCCTGATTGGGATTTATTATGACGGGAGCTTCCGGATCCCGCCTAGGGAAAGTTTTCTGTATCGGATTTCCGCCCTTTCGGCCTACAAAGCCTTTCCCTCCTCCGGCAACAACAACATAATAATAATAATATTTGGGCGCTTGGTCCGGAGCCATGATGGCGTTTCTCCAAAACGGCCTGCCCTCTAGGCTGTTGCCCAAATAAATCCCATCTCTCACCGTCGTAGAGACAAAGGCCGGCTCGGCCTGCTCAATCTAATTCAATTTAGGCCTAATAAATGGATTCTTTTAAAAAAGATGTTGTGTGTGTGTGTGTGTGTGTGGGAGGAGGAGGGGTGCCAAGTATTTCCGCTTGATTTAGAAGGGCGGCCTCCTGCCAGCTGTCTTTGCCGTTGATACTAAAATAGACAGAAGTGGCTCGTAATTGACAAAGGGACATATTTCTTGGGAGCTCCCTCCAATAAATTCCGAGTTTTACGGGGAAATGTGGCGAAAGGCTTCAAAAGTTTTAGCGGAATTATTAGTGAAGACGCCTCCGCATCTACTCCATCAATTTAGACCGGTTTATTACTGAGTTAAGACAGAAGCTACGCAGAAACAGAAGTAAAGTCTTGGCAAGGGTAAGGCATGATCTCAAACACGTAATCATTCCTTTGGGTAAAAGTCGGGGCATTTCAACCGGTGCAATGTGCAGGTCATTCCCGTATAGATATATCTGAATTTGATATTATGGAATTGCAGGGCTACGAGTATAATAATTAATAATATGAAAATAATTGTGTATATGCGTTTTAATCAAGCTTACATAAGAATACAATTATTTCGTTATAAAAATATAACTTTTACTACCTACAGTATATTTTGGAACCGACCAAACATAATCTGAAACTTCAGCACAGGGAATTAATATTAATATTGACAGAGTATTTGGCATAAACGAAGCCGGAGTTGAAATATACCTGTACGATAATAGGAAGTATTCATTAAATACAAAATATACAGTTTTTGCAATAAATTATTTGACGAATAGAACTTCGTTCAGGCACCTACCAAATTCTTTGCAATTTAAACGTTGATAAACATACAACTTGTACAATAAAAGTGAACGGAATTGAAATATACATACAATAGACAATAGAAAAAAAACGCCAGAAAAGAAAAAAAATAGCACAATGGGAACTAAGAGACTTTCACGGGAAAGCAACCGGGAATCATAAAACACAGGCTTGATCAAAACAGCCACAAAAATCCATAAAAAAATAACATCTTTTAGCACAAATTACAGCTTTTAGCATAAAACCACCTGAAATTAATAATAAAAAAAAAAAAAAACTTGGCAAAATAAAGCTACCACAGATAATGCAATACAACCTTTAGCAGAAAAACTGTACCAGAATATAAAAAAGTATTCAGTAGAGGAACTACAATAAATATCAAAATGACAGCCTTTAGGATTAAAATTACCAGAAATGATAAAATTTAGCGTTAAACAAAAAAGAAGTAGTTAACAGAAAGGATAGAATACAGCTTTTGGCAGAATAATTACCAAAATAAATACATTCGAAGCAAAAAAAAAATCCCAAAATCATAACATGCAGCGAAAAATATCTACAGTAAATCTTATCGTGCAGCCTTCCGTAGAAAAACTACCAAAGAATAATAAAGTACTAAATATTTATATAACATTTTAAAGTAGAAAATTAGAAGAAATCGTAAAACATTAATTCAAAGAAAACCTTCAAATTAACAGTAGACATTTTATAAACAAAATTACATTTACAAAAAGCAAGTACTACAATTTACTATTTACTAGACTACAAACACAATATACTGAATTTTTCTAGCCATTTCAGCTGAGTTCGGCTCACTCTATTGTACTGTACGGAATAGATATTTGTGAGCCTCTTCCCGGGCGTCCCAGTACGCGGAAATTGGGAACCCTCCTAAATCTCACTACGCTCGTAAGTAGAATGAATGGAGGGGTACTCTGTGAAAGTTCAATTTTTAACTAAATAAATAAATTGTGGAGGAACTCTGTGTCCCATTGTTTGGGAGCTCCCCAGCAGCGGACTACTAAAGGGAGCCCCGGCCCAGAGCATGAATATGGAGAGAGCTGGGGCACAATATTAAGTTAACGGAGAAAGTTTTTCATTTGATAAGTAAAAGAAAGTTTCCCAGTTTCCCCTTCCTCCGTTTCGCGGGAATTATACACTTGTGGAAGGGAGGGAGGAGGAAAGGAGGCCTGAAAGGAAATATAATTAAACTACTTCCGCTCATCACCATAGAGCCTGAGAAGGGGAAATAATTTAGGGCCCAGGGTTCCAGTATAATGGAGCTATCGTTCCTTCCTCATATACCTGGAAAGGAATACCTCGGAAGGCTTTGGATTTAATTCTGCCCAAAATGTATAAATTTAAGACTCAGACCAATTATGGAAATGAACAAATCTAGATTTTAGACAAACAATAGAAAGGGAGATCGGGCATGAGTCCCATATGTTATATACCGTCAAAAAATGTGTGTCCAACATTTATATTTTATTTGCGTGTTTATTTAGATTTCTTCTTTCAGGCTAATAATGTCTTCTGTTACGCCTAATCATTCGAGAGTACCTTTTGTTTGATATTGTCATTCCAGGATGCATGGTTTACTTTATAAGTATGTGGTGATAAATAAATACATCCTAAAACCGTGAATATTAATTTGACTGCCATTTATACCATCACCAATTAATTCGAAATCTCTCACCAATTAAAGAAAATCTCATTCCCAATTACTGTAAATTACTCACTAGTCATTTGAAACTTATTATGAACAAAATATTTTTTATTTTACACTAATTAATAATGGAATTAAAATTCTCTTATGTATTTGAAATAATTCAAAACCTTTATGAGGAAATCTGCTGTAATTGGCGAGAGATTTCCAATTTATTGGTGATAGCTTAAATATTCCTCTATTAAATTCTAGCGTTTTGACTCAACCGAACGTCGCCAAAACAAGGTTCGGGCCTTGACTTTTCTTGAGATCTTTTATGCAGATTAGAGTTTGATCTTAAACCCAAAAGTATATCTCTACTTTACTGCCATACAGAAATTAGATTAAAACAATATAAATTATAAATAATATAGTTTTCTCAAAAGGTAAGATCCAACGGTGGCATTTCAATTCGTTCCCGAAAATGTCGAATTTAACCAAAAACGAATGCTAGAGAGAAATTCAGATTTTGGATACAACTGTAGGTTTATGCGGGATTCATACGCGATTCAATTTCCTTTCCCAAGTTAAGTCATATTGTTTCGTGTACATTTAGATTTATTCATTTCCATATTATGCCTATGGGCACCACTAAATACAAACCATGTAATATGTACTTACCTAACTCTTTTACATATATTTACAGTATATTATTACAACGCTATACAGAGCTTGTATATTAAAGTTCCATATAATTATCTCGTTCAATATAATTATGGTACGGTCACATTGTTATCTTCCTAGTTGGATCCTGGCCCCGTTGATAGTATGGAATACTAAGTTTTGGGCCAGCTCCGGCTCTATTAAAATGAGTAGAGACATCGTAGTGGTGGAAATAGGCCTTTTTCCTCCCCGCTAACTTTTCTGCTCAACTAAGCGTCAAATGGAGAACGTCCTCATAAAACTTTGTTATCCCCTTTTACTACGCTTTCGGCTGCACTATCTCCGACCATCCTCCAAACTCAAACTACGTCGCACCCGATAAAGTCACACGGAATTTAATGGTTCGAGGGAAGAAAATAAATATAAATAGGACTAGCCAGAGCCAGCCAGCTAGCCAGGACAAGGCTTCACAATTAGTGGTCCCTACGACTCTCCCCCATTTCTAATCCTTCCAAAGTGTCATAAATCCCCAATACAAACACGAGGGAGGAATAGCAAGTGGGACCATTAACCTTTTCATAAGTGGGATGTTCCGGTAATTCCTAATGCCTAATGCCAGGAACGAGGGCGGAATGAGTAAATAGGAGATGGGGATGAGCTTATTTGGACAACAAAGTGTCTACTACGTAGATTTAGTACAGACCTGCACCAGTCAGCGTTAGCGGTAGTACTTTCCCTACGACCTAAGCATAGTTAGCACGATTGTACACGTGTGGCTATCACATTGGGCCAAACAATGTTGATTGTACAGGGAATTTTTTACTACAAGTCAGATTAAGCTGGGTTAGGTCGGGTTACTGTTAGATTACACTGTTAAGCTAGGTTAGGTTACTGTTAGATTGCACTGTTGCGGGTTGCGGTGGTTAGGTTACTGTTAGATTGCACTGTTCCGTTAGGTTAGGTTACTGTTAGATTGCACTGTTACGTTAGCTGGTTACTTTTAAATTGCACTGTTATGTTAGGTAAGGTTACTGTTAGATTACACCGTTAAGCTAGGTTTGGTTACTGTTAGATTACACTGTTACGTCAGCTGGTTACCTTTAAATTGCACGTTACGTTAGGTTATGTTACGTGTGGCACATTGGGCCAAACAATGTTGATTGTACAGGGAATTTTTTACTACAAGACAGATTAAGCTGGGTTAGGTCGGGTTACTGTTAGATTACACTGTTAAGCTAGGTTAGGTTACTGTTAGATTGCCCTGTTGCGGGTGGCGGTAGGTTAGGTTACTGTTAGATTGCACTGTTCCGTTAGGTTAGGTTACTGTTAGATTACACTGTTACATTAGCTGGTTACTTTTAAATTGCACTGTTACGTTAGGTTAGGTTACTGTTAGATTACACCGTTAAGCTAGGTTTGGTTACTGTTAGATTACACTGTTACGTCAGCTAGTTACCTTTAAATTGCGCTGTTACGTTAGGTTATGTTACTGTTAGATTACACTGTTACGTTAGCTGATTACTTTTAAATTGGGCTGTTGCGTTAGGTTAGGTTACTGTTAGATTACACCGTTACGCTAGGTTAGATTACTGTTAGATTACACCGATAAGCTAGGTTAGGTTACTGTTAGATTACACTAATACGTTAGGTGGTTACTTTTAAATTGCACTGTTACGTTAGGTTAGGTTCTTGTCAGATTACAGTGCTACGTTTGGGTAGGTAACTGTTAGATTACACTGTTACGTTAGGTAATGTTACTGTTAGATTACACTGTTACGCTAGGTTAGGTTACTGTTGGATTACACTGTTTCGTTAGGGCAGGTTAGTTTTAGATTGCACTGTTACGTTAGGTTAGGTTACTGTTAGATTACACCGTTACGCTAGGTCAGATTACTGTCAGATGACAGTTACGTAAGGTTAGGTAACTAAATATTAGACAATATTCGGAATTTAATTAAATCTAACGCTGATTTAGCTATTTCAGCTAAAACCATTTGATTTAACTTCTGTTTTTAACATTTTTCTAAAGTTTAACGATTACAAGTTATAAATTTCATTGAATTGAGCAGAGGATGGAATCGTCGCAAGAATGCTGGCTGCGTTACCCCGCTGAATCGCTAGACTGATTCGCTAGGTCAGGAACGCTGTAGATCTTGACTGTATTTCAGCTTGAATTAAGAATTGTTGGCTAAAATCTTTAATCTAAATAGTTTTAAGTATTTCTTTAATCTAAATAGTTTTAAGTATTTATCATACAAGTTATAAAGGATAGAAACGACAAATAAATTGTACACGTCTCCTTAAGAATATAAAATATCCTGCCACTCTGGAACTGAATATTGCAATGACTTTCAGTTCAAGAAGTTTTTCCGTATTTCTTCATCGGTGTAATATAATGATAGTCGCTAAATTTTCTATATTTTGATGTAACAATATTTTTTATGTCTACTTCCGTTAAACTATAGATTTAGATAGGTTACCTTACTGTTAGCTTAAGCTAGGTCTGGTTCGGTTAGAACATTTATTCCGCTGATAATTTATTCCCTTCCCTTCTAAAGCAGTTTCTCGCGCCAGTAATACACGGAATTTAATATTCTTGCAAGAGCCCGCTGACGCAACAGCTCAACCACTGTAACCCAAATATCAATATTTCCATAAGAAGTGGAAGGCCCTTCAGGTGGAAGCTTAGAGCTATAACAACTCTCTCCATCTTCTTGTTCTCTGGAGTCTTTTCTCGAGGGAATAATGCCCTCCTTTGTACTCCGTACTCTATCCCATATTTCCAATTCCCCTGCATTTTCTCCATATAGTTCGCCTATGGCTTTGGGTCCTGGTTTGATTCAAGTCAATGGACTCCGACCATTGGCTGGAGTAGATAAGGAGATCAGGAGGAGAAAGTTTACGACTTTCTCTCTGCCCACGGAGAAATGAGGCGTGGACTTGTTGGGCCTTCTCTCAACAAGTCAAATACTGCCCAAATGGGACAGGAACTTGCCACATTTTAGCAATGGTAGAAAATCACGAAAGAAGTAAACTAAATCCGGAAGATTCTCCCTATTTCTCCATTGAGTCGGACCATAGTGGCCTGGAAGAATTCTCTGTTGGGTAATAGAGCCCAACCTCATTTCATTACTTCGGCTAGGCTTGGGACAAAAGTGAGAAGGGAAGACCGTTCTATGTAGGCATATTGTGCACAGAATACAATGCACAATGGACAACATAACTCAGAGCATCCTACTGTACAAGGGAATGGGTTCAGGTTCAAGTAAACAAGTTCATGTATTTTTTCTCGTACATAGTACTACGCAACAATTTTGGAATAGGATACCTAGGGCCTGCCAATTTGGATCCGGAAAAAATATCCATTGTATTTAATGATGTCCAAAAGAGTACGCAAATGAGCAAATCTAGCTGTTGACTCAGGTCGGATATGACTCCAGTATATGAGTAGCTAGCAAATTGGTGTTAACAAATATATATTTCATCTGTATATTTTTGGGAGGCATCAGTCTAGATTTTTTGGACTGCACAAATATTAATTTTAGATTAAACAAGTAACGACCTCGCCTTCGGCTCGTGTCTTAAACTTGCGCACGCGGCTCCGCTGCTTAGCGGGCTTGGCTCTACGCTTGGAACTAATTAGTACAAATATTTTCTTTAGTAAATAAATCGATTACTTAACT
>JAQFZY010002904.1:0-10649 GCA_034696285.1 Hypogastrura burkilli
ATCCGGATTTCGGATTTCAAATCCGGACCAAAATCCGGATTTAAATCCGGTTTTCAAATCCGGATTTATGGCCCTACATGTGACACGTCTGTGCTGGAAACTGTAAATATGAACTTTGATCTGTTCTCCAGTTCTCCACACTAAAGCAGAGGCTTTAAAATCATGAATCAGCTCTTCTTCCCTCAATTTCTTTCCAAATAAATAAAGATAATAATCTATGTATGTCACAGCCCGTTAAAATCCGGGAACTTGACCACAACATTAATTTACAATATAAATTATTATTATATCATCGTACAGTAAACTAGCTCTCTGAGTAACTCTGCTTGAACGGATCAAGCATTAACCTTTACCGAGGACTCATTACAAAAAACTGCAATTTTTTAGTCGGCCGTGTCAACAGCAGGTAAGTGTCTATGTAGTACGACGAGCTCTGAACCTATTAAATCGTAAATACAGACGGTAACATATGTATATGTACTTAGTTATATAAATACTACTTTTCTGCCTTGTCAAATGTCTTACGGACAGGTTTCTAAGCCTGCAGTATTGCTAGTTACTGCATTAACAATTCAGGGTTCAGACGCAAACCTATCACATACAGTTTACTAGTTACAGTGTGAACAGCTGTAAGAGTTTACAAACGGACCTCTTTTTCTTTTCAAAATGAAGCGATCCAGTGTGAAGACGGGAGAGAAAACTCCCCTGCTAGAAAACATAGAACGGGAAGTCGGGTCAATGAGAGATGAAGCCGTTGGTTGCGCGGAGAGGATGGCGGAAGAATCAGGTATTAGCACACAATAAACAGTAACCGTCGATCTGTGTTGTTACCTGGATCAAATTATTACACTAACGGGGTTTTCAGCACAAGTGTCAGAGAGAGCGGCAGCATTTTCTGGTAACGACCGAAAGGAGTCCTGGTGGGACAGCTTCGTAAGCACAACGAAATTATAAAGTATCTCATATTATATTCGAGAATTAATCCCCACGTTGGTGGCCGATAGTCAATATCATAATTCGGACCATTTGGCCTCATTGCAGAAACGCAGGCTCGGATCATTTTTTCGCACTATTTTCTGCTGTGGCGTCCAGCAAGATACGTAAACGGAATCACCGAATTTCAGCCCGCATCCTCATAACATAAATCTATTTGACACATACTTAATATTACTGCTGCCCACAAAAATTGCTTTTGTCGGTTTATTCCCGATTCATCATACCCGATCTGAGTCATATTGCTTGTTTAATACCGAGATTTGCTCTACTTTTTGGTATACTTTTCGAGCAACTACTATAGCGGAGTAATCTTTTGATCCCGACGTTTGGCCATAACTTTATACTTGCGTTTTATTTCTTCGGTTGGAAACATACCCAAGAAGATAAGCTGGGCATAGCATATTTCCGTAATTAAGATAATTCAAATGGGATTAAACAATTTAACAAGTGGAATATTTTATTCTTTTTTAGTATAAGCAATCTATTCGTGTTAATGTTGTATGATCTATATCTGCTTGTTAATAATTTTCTGTATGAAACAGGCATTTTTAGAAACTGACTGATTAAAAACACTTATTTTCCTTATGCATACTTTATAATTCAAACTCCATTGTTATTGCTATTGCTGAGGAAAACAGGACCGTTAAAAACTTTGGATCCGCTTCAATGGACGGTCGGTTAATAATAGAGCGGAGGTAGAATAATAAAAAAAAAAATATAATTCACGATCCTGTCGTGTCATCCCTTCGTGCACGTCAATTCAGAATTCAAATGTATTTCCGGTGGTGCCCTTATTAACGTCAATAGTGCGGGCCGACTGAAAAAGAATGATTCCATTCATATCATTCTTTCACGGCCCCCTAACGAAATTAATATTGATCCCTTCCAAGCTATTTCCAGGCAAGATATTACAAGCTCAAGCTGAGGGGGCCCAGCCTGGCTCTGATTACATTTTTTTACGAGTCTATACGCATAAGACACTGAGACTTCAGACAGACAGGGCCACACGGTCATCCCTCCTTAAGCCGGGCGTTGTCGACCTGTAGGCGGGACCCCCATGAAAATACATAAATACAAGGGGAGATCGGATTTTAAAAAATACTCCCGGGTACTGGCACTGGCAAAGTCCCTGAACACGCCGAAGCTCCTTGCTTTTACTTGGCTTCACTCATCCACGCGCACACACATTTCCCTCAAGTCCTGTAGGTCTATTCTATTCACAGTTTCTTTCCAAAGACTTCCTCTTCCCCCAATTTGAAAAGAATTGTAATAATAATAATTTCCTTCCCTTTCTTCCAGACTTACGTTTTGGGCACAAAGGGAATAACTTATCAAGCCAAGGTTTGGACCATTTGTAGGCCCTACCTTACGTATTATTATGATGATTTTAATGCGGGCCCAGCAGCGACTGCTACTATACGTACTTTGTAATAAGCTCCTCCAAGGGCTTTACGGTGTTACGGCAGTTATCTCTCAATCAATACGAGATGATGTGGCCAGGTCCTGGTAGCCTATAAAGAAAATTTTCCGCCTCAATGACCCTTTGGACCGGAGGTAAGGAGACGTTTGGGCTTGGCCCATACAAGATTTAGGATCCACCATCCACCACATTAAACCTACCTCACCTCCATTACAGGATTCAGAAGCTGGAGAGTGGAGACTCTGGCGATCCTTAGAATTCGGAACCTCATAAATAATAATGGTTTGGATTTTGGATGGTCTAGCTTCGTACGAATCCGGGACCATTTTCTGTAGAATTTAATGCATTAAATTACGCCTGAATGGGTACTAGCAGCTGTAGACAAATGGGCTCGAATCTGGATTCTAAAATGTCGCCGAAGGAGGCTTTTAAATTTTCAAGGAGGGTTAGATTTGAGATGGGGATGGGCCCATGTCAAATGTCAATATTAAAGCCAAGAGTGTAAAGTTGAGAACTCAATTTAATCTCCCTTCATCCAATCAGCCTAGTTAACGTAAACGAACTGGGAGGCTCCTTGAATCCATGATATGGTATGGCTATGATTATGATCTGGCTCGAGGCCTGAGATTCCAGACTCAACGGAAGACTTTATTAGAATTAGGGAAATTGTCGCTTCGTTTAGCTTTAGCTAGAGTAATTTAATCTGCCTACGGAGAACGAGAATTATGAAGCGAAGAGCTGGGGCGTCTCCAGAACCACAATGTGCCATGCCGGGAATTGTTAATCTTGTAAGAAATTAGTTTAATATATTTTGTCACCACCGTACACCATTTTTTAATTTCACTCATTTCTAGTAACAACAGTATACTCAAAAATTAGATCGATTAGATGAATCGTCGTAGCGAATTCAGCCTGCACAATAGAGGCGACACGCGAGTCAAGCACAGCGGATATCATTCGCAATTTACAGGAAAGTCCCCGGGTTCCAATTAAGTTTTCATGGTGATTCTGCCTGAAGTAAAAGGCAGAGCCTCAATCCTGTCCTGTTCCAAAGGAACCTGAGCTCCAGTAGCATGAATTTTTAATACAATTTCCCAAAGCCAGGGCGAAAAGTATTAGAGGCTATACATGACATAATCCAGACCAGACGGACAGGTGGGACTTTCTCACTCCCTTTTTACAACCCTCCCGTCCAGAAGTAGAAAATGTTGGGTTAGGGTGAGTTGTGCAGGGCAAGGCAAGGCAAAATTACTCACTGGAGGATTTCAATGCAAAGCATACTACCTAATACCTACTACCTTCCAAAAGTGCCTACTCACTCACAGGAGAAAACTGAATCTCTAGGGCCCTGGATACCAAGTAAATTACGAATACACTCACGCACACACGCACTCACTCTCCAGCTCCAGCAGTAGATAGTACATAAGCGTAAGTGCAGGCATAAAGTATGGCTGACCACCAACCGAACAGGCCGACAGACGTATCCTTAGAAACATTTTACGACAAACACTGTGGCCTCGAATTTATATGATTCACCAAACATAGTTCCATCCCTTTTGATAAGTTCATTTTTGAAATGGCCCATAGCCATAGCTTGGACCCAATCAAGCCCAACCAAAGCAAAGGTTCTTGAATGAAACATTGAAGGAGTTTCCTCCTTTCATGCCTTAATGGATTCACAGTGGTCTTGGCCCATCTATCTTGATTACCAACCAACTCACCTAGCTCCTTTACATCTTGAATAAGTAATGGACAGAAACATAGAAAGCCATATATAGCAGGACAGAGGGGATTCCATTATAGTAAATCCATCTTCCTTGTGTATGCCTCAACGGAGTATCAACTCAAGCCTAATTTCAAGAACAAGATTTAAGTCCTTCCAACCTGAAGTAGCATCATTCTTCACTTTCTGTTTACAAATACCACTTTAATGTTGAATTTTAAGGAGTAAGGAGCATCCATATAGAGAAACTGCTAGACAAACAAGCCCGCGCGAACAAATGTCGCATTAGCGCGGGCTTATTTGGCTAGTGAAAAGAGAAAGTACTCACATTTGAAATATAATTTTCTAGGCCTTTAATTCTAATTTATAACTTTATGACAACTGCTTTACTTAGTCAATAACTTAATTCAGCAGTCGTATACAAAAAACGTAACTAACTAGGTAGATTAAGGAAAGAAATTGGCATTCGTGCTCACAATGCTTATTGCTTTCTTAAAACAGCTCAGTCCGCCTTGTTAAGTATTCAATTTGTATACCTAATCATAATCAGGAGGTGCTTGACCTGGATTTTTTCCCCCAAAACAAAGCATAACGAGAACCTCCAGTCACGCGAATCTGAGCCTGGCTTTTTTGAAAAGTCAGGTAGCTCGCATGCTGCTCACATGGACATATAGAAAATGCTAGGGTTCACGTTTCACGTCATTATGCGAATCCCAAAATTATGCTAACGTGAAAACTCTTCTTATTTTCCCATGCACTTGAAAATCATGTCTGTTTTGTATTATCTGTGCTGTAGGCATGTGTGAATCATTTCTCCCCGTCTTGACACATGAATCATACAATTGCATGCAAAAGCGTACTTTATATTTTCCCATCATCTTACTTGCAAAAAATTCAACAATGAGAAAATCATAATAATTAGCGATAGTTAGGGTACTGGTACTTGATAACAAAGAAAAGCCACATCATTTCCTGTCTGAACGTTAACAAAAATATTCTTATTTTCACTGCCAAGTTCAAGAACTACATAGAATTTGTTAGGTAGTACTTAATACCAAATACAAAGGACCTGCTGTTTAGATTCGAAGTTCCAGATTCCCGAAACAAAGTGCTACCTAAGCTATATGTTCTTTGCTGTTTAAGATTGTACGAAAATATGAAACAAGTTTTCGCAGCTCCAGGTTGTCAAAATAATTAAGCTACGCTAATATATACTTAGACGTTTCGTAGAGTTTCTAGATGACGAAACAAGGTCGGCGTAACACATGGAAACTCAATCAGGATCGCTTCAGTTATTGTATGATCAAATTTTAAAAACAACAAAATTGTTGGAATTTAAATATTCTACTAAGCAAACACCTAGTTTTATGAACGGAGAGGAGGACCCTGGCCATTAAAGGACGGATCCATGCCCATGTCACATTTCACTGTCACTCTTGAGTATGCTTTAAGCCTTTTTAGGCAAATAAAATACAACCAAGTCATCCCAGTCACAGATCCACAGACAAAAGTAGCTTAGGAGGATTCCCTAAAGACTCAAGAGGATCTGGGAAAGCACTCAAATAAATATACTTATGCCGAGCCACAAACACACTTGTCCATGTAGTCATGCTTGTCTCCTCTACATCCTGTCCACTTAAGGTGGCTTGTCCAATTTGTTCAGACACAGTTTCTTGCAAGTTGCAAAACGAGGACCGACACATGACATGGCATAGAATCTAAAAAATCTACACCGGAATTAGTCATAGGTAAACCCGATCCGACTTATTTCATTTACCGCAGGGTGTAGGTAGGTACCTGTACCATAGTTCCTGGAGAATAAACAGAATGGGGTTGGCGGTTTCATATTTTAAGTGATCGTTCACAGCCTTATGGGCCTCCACCCAATACAACCAAGCCTCAAAAACTTGTTGTTCTTGGAACAAGGGAGAATAGGTAGTAATCAGAAAAACTTAAAAGTATCACGTTCCGCATCTCCGTTACAGTAGGTAGTACATAGGTATACGTACTGCTCCCTGTTCCTGGTTAACGGAAATGGTGACTGTTCCGGCGCTTATGACGAAAAAAAATATACGCCGCCGATTTTTATGACATCCGTACCGAAGAGAGTTAAAACAGGCATAGGCCGAAGAGGAGACAAAGAAAACTCATTCATTTGTAGAGAGGGAACGGGATGCAATTTTAGGCAGAAGCAAAGGGAATGTACATGGATTTACTGCAGTCATTATAAATTATAACCCATTTCCATTCACAACAATGTTACATTTTCACGGATCTCAAAGGTAGCTCCCATTTTAATTATGGTTAACTGGGCTCATCCGTATTTGCTATGGGGCAGATGAGGAGGATTCAGCTCGGCTTTACCATTTCCCATGGTAGCACTAGACACGTCTGAATCGAGCACAGGCTACTATTTATTACCCATCCTCAATTCAATTGACAGATGCAAGGTTCGAATTTCATCTACCTAGTAGTTAGGCGTAATCTGGGTAATAATTAACACGAATCGGGACCAGGGCCGGATTAAATTTCGCTCTTACAACGAGGACTGCGAGCTACAAACTAATAAATTAAGCCAATCCACTGTGATAGTATATAGGGCAACATAACACAGACAAAAATATTCACATAGCATTAGCAGTAGGGCTTGTATTTTTAAGGAAGCCTTAAATTAAATATACAAACTATCCTTGGGTAAAAAATAAAAACTCTCTTATAACATTCAATTAAATGTGTCCAAATCCATATACAGATACCTATATTGAACTGCCTAGAAAATCCTATTGTTACTACCACAGTAAGCTGCTAGGCGCAAAAAGTTCTGGTGCTGGGCCCGCTAGTAACTAATTTAAGCGTTTGGATTTTGTAAAATCTTTCCAGCGTAATTACACAAAGGTGACTAAATCCGTATTTCTTTCCAGTGATCCTTATATAGCTCCAAAGGAAAAATCAGATAGAATATGAAATTATTAAACCAAAAACCAAACAAAAGATGAAAGAAATAGGAGATACACCAACGAGCTCCCCCACCATTCCGTTAAATTCATCACGTTCTCCGTTCCGTTTCAGTTCAATCCGGCTCCCCTCTACCTTACATCAAAGGAGTGGGACTACCGGTACCAGGACCTAAGTACACTGGGTTACTGAGCCCTCAGAGGTTTCCTGCCATAACCATAGGTACAACCATTTTCAAAATAGAAATGAATTCGATTCCGAACATGCGAAGTGCCTGCCGCCTGCCCAACTCCACATCCACACCCTACCTGCCTATTTTTTTGTATACCCCTCTTTCAATTCCGACTCTCCCCATTGGAACTTTTTGGACAGAACCGCACCAAGAACAAGAACCAAGGCATGTAAAACGGGATGCGGGATGCGGGCTCTCAGTCTCAACGGTAAACATTTGAGAGCCAGCGTAACAGCTTATATCAGAGGTGAACACCAAATCTGGAGTGCGAATTCTTTTAAAGACCAAATGACATTCTTCATAAATTTTGCAAAAAGCTACTGGCACCCAACATTAGAAATGATAGCTACTCTTTTGTAATGTTCACACTTCACACGGCACGATCTCTTCGTAGCTATTTAACAGGTGCCTCTTTTGATCAGCATTAAATAAAATTAATTTGTTACAAACAAACAACTCTCCACAGAAACACTTGACTGATACTAATATAATACGTACTTATAAATCCTATCAGGTGGGGTATGGGTGTGTACATTACTTACATCTTCATTTGGTCAATTGGAAATTGAAACTCATCGCTAAGTAGCACTGAATTTTAAAATACAGCAGTAAATAATTTTCACTGGCTTGAATGGGTAGATACTTTGTACAATAGTGTAGGCAGCACTCACTATCTGCGTCAGTCATCCGTTAGGATTGCAAAACTAGAAAATTCCTTAAAATAAAATATCAAACAAACATTGTAAAGTACCTACCTACCTCAGCTATTAATTATCAATGAAGTGACTTGTAAGCTACACTCATAATGGAACATACCTTAGACTACCTGCCTATAAAATACAAGTATATGAATTGAAAGCTGAAGCATTATTCGAGTTCTGATCGTGGTTCTAGAACACACAGTTCATCATGGGCGTCAGTTACGGTAAATAATAATAAGTAAATAATTCCTCACTAATTGTTTCATTTTTCAATTTCAGAAAAACATTACATTTTTACAAAAACACATTTCGAATATTTACTCAAAATGTGTGTTTGTAACTTATATACAGGTCTGAGTCTGAGTTTTCTCCTTATTGTGAGTAGTCTCGCCTCATCCATCCAAGCAGCTAAACTTGGTTCGTCCTCTTAAATAAGTCAAACTCCTTTTAAATTCCGAGTTCCAAATCGATCTTATTTACTTGATTAGAAAGCTACAATGTTGACCCGGGGAGTGTCACTGTTTCCGGTCTATCCTCCGGTGGAGCAATGGCAATGCAATTTCATATTGCTTTCTCCGAGCTCGTTCATGGAGCCGGGATCTTTGCTGGCCGTAAGTTTGACAGCCCCCTAAGCTTTGAACTTTTGAGTACAGTACAGCAGTGTCAATTGACCCCTTACAGTGCCTTTCGGATGTGCCAAGGGAGGCCTGATCTATGCCAACCTCTGCATGTCGAACCCAGGATCCCAAAATGTGGCCACGCTCGTGGCACACATTGATAGTCTCGCCAGCTCTGGAAAAGTGGACTCCACTTCCAACCTGAGTGCTGACAAAGTATTCATCTACCATGGAACCAAGGATACAACTGTTTATCCCGGTACAACGAAATCTGCGGTATTTTTATACTTACTTATGCAATAGCTTGTACTGACGAATCGTGTACCTTTCGTTTTCTTTTAGCTGCTGGCACTAAAATTCAAGAAATCTATGACCACTACGGTGTTTCAACTGTTGGAAAGTTCGACATTGGATCCGTACATGGCTTTGTAAGTTATACAATCCGCCATCTTTTGTTTTCTGGTATATTTCAAAGCAATACCAGAAAAGCCTTTTCTCGTTGTCCAGCATTTCAAATTTAAATTTAAGCCATATCCAGCATCAACCATTTTAGTTTTTCAACCTATTTCAAAGGTTATTAGGTTTGCCACTCCTTCATTTCCAGACCAGACTATTTCATACTTCAAAGCTATAACATCAGCCATTTCACATTTTCCAGCGTATTTTATGGCTATGTAGTAACATAAGCGATAATTGCGTTATCCAGAGTATTTCAGAGATACACCATCAGCCATTCTTGGCTTTCCAGTGCCTTTCAAACATATGCGACCCCATTTCAAGCCTATTTCAGAGCAATACATTACATAATTCCTCGCGTTCAAGCGCATTTTGAAAAAATTCAACCTATTCTGTTACAGCCTACCAACTTCTACGGAGCCAACTGCGGGTCCAGCTCTGCTCTCACACATTACATCAACAACTGTGACTACCACGGAGCCTTCGAGATGCTCAACAACCTATACGATGGGTCCCTGGTGAGCCCAGCAGGAAAGACCGTCCCGCTCAACGGAGCCCTGACTGAGTACGACCAAACAGAATTCGGGGCTAGCAATGCTGTGAGCATGGACACTATTGGGTTCGTCTATGTCCCAACCGGCTGTGCGGATCGGTCAAAGGCCTGCAAGTTCCATATCTCACTTCATGGGTGTCAACAGAGCAGGTTTGGTCCCCAACGACCTCGAATATTGAACTTTCAGAAAGTTAATGACAGTGGCTTCTTGGTGCTCTGTACAGGGCAACAACTCAGGATATTTACGCCAAGAATACGGGCTACCTGGAAGTGGCCGAACTCAATGACATTATCGTCATTTTCCCTCAGACGAAGGCAAACATGCTGATTGGGAATCCGAACGCGTGCTGGGATTGGTAAGAAGCTATAGAACAGCTCCATGAATTACTGCTTCTGGTTCGAATCGAATTCAAACTGAAAGTACGAATTATTTTTTAGGTGGGGTTACTTGAACGCCAACTTCTGTAAGTATTTTAAAAATATTTTTCGGAACTATTGTGTGGTCTAAATCTAGATTCCAAATCACTCCCTTTCACTTACCTATATTCTCTTTAGTAAGCAAGGATGGAGCACAGATGCAAGCGCTTTATAAAATGCTGAATCGTGTTGTTTATTGGTAAGTGCTAAAGTAGTAAGTATACTTACGCAAATTTGAAATGCTTTGCTTCCGAAAACCCTGATAATGATTCTGACTTCTGCTTTGTGACAGTGATGGTGCGTCTGAGTGTTTCGAAGGCGCTACGGAACCACCAGCACCAACGGGAGGTCCAATTGGGACCACTGAAGGCCCGTCTGGGCCCTGTGAGCCAAACACAGTGAGCTTTCACCCTTTTCCCGGTGCCTGTGAGTACTACACAATGTGTGCCTGTGGGGCCGAGGTCCTGCTCCACTGTGCTCCAGGACTCTATTTTGACCCAACTGTTACAAGCTATACCTATGCTATACATATATACATATATTTTTGTATCGAGCTGAGCTCGAACTATTTTTGTAAGC
>JAQFZY010002905.1:0-10645 GCA_034696285.1 Hypogastrura burkilli
AGTATTTTCAGGTTACTCTCTTTTCTGGATATTTCTTAGAAAAAAGACATTGCTTATGGGCTCCGGGCTCCAAGCTACCCTGGAGTCGGAGTCGGAGTCGGAGCCCTTCCAGGGCTCCGGGTCTTATAAAAACCCGGAGCCGGAGTCGGAGCCCATTTCTCGGGATCCGGAATCCTCGGAGTCGGAGTCGGGCTGGAGCACTAATCTGAGCTAATCAGGGAGATATCTGATTTTACATTTGAAATGGTAACAAAGTGGGTAGGTACACGGTTTAAAAATTTTAGAAAATGATTAGCTTGTTCGAGTCTGAATTACAGTGGTGTACAGAGTTTTTCTGTAGGTTTCATGTAAAGATTCTATAACTGTCAAATTCTGTCATGTGATTGAAAATTCACACATCATGGATTATACGGAAGTCTCGCAAATCGTAGCGTTCTACCTACATACATCTATTCTGTGTTTTTGCTCAGCCGGTATCAATTCACAAGCATTAGTCATGCATTAGTACTTAGTACAGGTATTATGAATGTGAAACTTTAGACACTAAATATATGTATGTATAAGACAAGTAATGAAACTCACTTGTTTATAATTAGAGCAATCCGCCTAATGAAAGGGTATATCTTACAGTAAATACCTTTGAATATATAGCTGCTGTAATAAAGTGCAGGAAATAATTATATGTGTAAATAATGCAATAAAGTGCAACATCATATCAGTTGTTCAGAAAAATAAAAGACGCAGACCGGACTGAGGCTTAAATTGAAAACACGGATGAGAGGCCGGAATCAACTAATAAAATTCAAAATTGTTGTTTTGGTATATACGTCCTTTAGTGTTTTTTGTAGTTGCATACTTAAAACTCAGAGTCAAGAATAATTCTGCTACCATGTTCTGAGTAGTTCTCGAATTGATTCATTTGTCTAGCAGTGAGCAGTGCGCACTTGATATGTCACTTTTATAATTATAATCGTACTTTCATTTTCAATTTCCACCCGCACCTCCCAAGAAAACTAATTGCTGAGAACCAGCCTGAGCCTCCTATTCCTATCTCCTATGCTACCGAATTTTATTGCTTCTTTACTGAAACAAACAACGAGAAGTCTTGTCTGGAAGAGTCCTAACTTAAAAAGTTCAACATCATCATGCATTTTGTTTCCAGCCCAACGAGCCCAGAAGAAGGTCTTTCGTTTACAGCTTTTATCTATTTTACTCTGGCTAACTACCTCGGCGAGTGACTACTATATACCTACGCCCTCACTACTTCTGCTTACTACCATTGATATCAGTCACACGCATCCAAACATTATTATTACATTTACATTATTACGCAAACGCTGAATTGTCAGCGTCAGCCGTATAGTAACCCAGGGTCTGAAAATGGGATTTCTTCAGCCCCATTTTTTAGTCCTCGTTCTTCCAATGCACTTTCTTGCGGATAGTCTTACTTATGTTAGAAGTGCATTGAATCCAGTCTATTTACATAGTCTGCTTTCATTAATTTGAGGTAGTATATAGGGCCCTCTTTTTTGTCCCTGTGAAGGTAAACCCTTGATTTATTCAGTTGTGCAGCAGCAGCAGGTTGTGGCCTCCTAACTGAAGCGACTTTTTTTTTCCACCGTTCGTCTTCTTATTTCCAGTTTCACTCCTGCATTCATCTATTGCTGTAAGTACTCTTTAACCCTATCATCTGGCTCTGCCTAGTATCACTATATTGCATTTTTATGTGGAGCCTGGAGAGACCAGTGTTTAAATAAGGGATCAAAGAACCTGGGAGTCTGTTCTGCATACATAGATAATGTAGTTAGGAGCTGGGTATAATCTGGGGAAGACAGGCGGATGGTTTACCAACCTGTAATCAAATGAGGATCCACTTTTTAAGTGATTAGGGATAAAGATAAGGCTGGAGCACCTGGCATAATTGCAATATTAAACTTGCATAGATCCGTAGGTCCTGGGAAAATCCGAACCATAACGATGGACAATCACGCTACCTGAACTTTAGGAAATAATATGGAGCTCTAATTAAGTGCACTGTATGCGTTGGATAATCATAATGAGGATAGCTTGTACTGTATATCCTGAATTTATCATCATCATTCAAAGAAATCAAAAGTATTGTAGATGATCATAAGGATTCCCTCCTGTCCCATATTGTTGAATACGTATGAAGTCAGGCAGAAGAATACCAGGGCTTATGGTATTGTATATTATCCTGGGTTTCCCAGGTCTAAAACTTAAACTTTCACTATTATAAAGCTAGGGTAGATTTAATTAAATGGTTTATTTGTAAGGACTTGTATGTGGTAGAGTCTAAACGAAGGCGATGACACCTATGCAGTTTCAAGCCACATTAGTATAAGGTCCAGTGTCCAGTAGGCCAGTGTCGTGTACGTATGAAATATGTCGTGCGTTTCGTACGGAGTCTTAATGACCGGAAAATCTGCGCTTGGATGCGCGGCGCAAGTAAGTCGATACTTATACTAATACCATATACATATGTATATAACATACAAGTCGATACTTATTTCTGCAGTCGTACAAATTAGAAGTACAGCAATTTGGAGATGGAGCGTCCAAGTGTACGTAATACCGGTCATGCAGAATCCTTCATAAACTCGAAAATTTCCTCCTAAAAGGAGGAATTCTCTCCTTTTTATAATACCTAACAAAAATGCAATAATTTGTAGTAAACTGTGAGAAAAGTTTATGGAAAACAGCAAATATTTCGACTTTTTCCTCCCATTTCTTTCTTTCACCCAAAATTTCCTCATACGCTCCTTATGATCTTATGAAAGATTTTGCATGCTCGCGTAATACGTACTTTTGTAATACACGAAGGCGCCGATCACCTTGTATTAATGTTTTGCCGAAAGTATCTTAAATATTTCGCCGAACGCATGTAGTCTATGCTCATATTATATAAATATATAATTTCATACATATCTATTACGGCTTATATACCGGTAGCCCGTGTTGGTTCACTTCCTATGTATGTAGATGTAGCAAATCATAATAGTTTTAACACTACATAGATTTTGGTCGTGTAGCTACCACAGTTCTGCTATATACATATTTTATATTTCAACTGAAATACCATATATTAAGTAACCAGAACCACAAAGGTATTTCCTATAAGCCCATAAACTCCAATTTAGATAATGTGTTCAGACGGTCAGAGTAGTTCATGGACAGGTGCGAATTATCCTGATTCTTTTTGGAACTATTGCCTGTTAGAATTTAGCATTGTCAATTGTCACATGATGGGCTTTGACAGAAATAGTTGATTTGGAATTTGTAATAGTACTTATTCGATTTAGTTCGTTGTGTCTCTCGCGCCGAAAAATTGAAGGTTATATGTATGTAGTTATAGCTGAAGAACAAAAGTTTATAACATTCAGTGATTTAAATATAAACACTATTAATCAGTATACAAATTCAGCATTTAGGCGTATTTTCAAATCAACGGAATTATGGGGTAACCAATGTAATTTTGCGTGTTTAGTTAAGCTGTGCTCTTTTTTGAATACGTAATTGTTATTAGTTATTACAAGCCTTCAAGATTTTGAATTTGTAAAATCTGGAAAACGCTCATTATTGTATTTAGTTCACGTACACGACGCCGATTCTCTAAGAGGTACCTACTTGTACTTTACAGTGTTTTTTGTTTATCTCTTGCAGGGTCCTTTACCTCCCTCCTTTATTCTGGCCCTTCTACATGAGTAAGAGAGGCAAGATCAACATAATCGTTGGCCTTCATCCTGAAAGGGCTTCACTCGTCCCAGGGTCCCGGATCCCATGTTGTGTAGCCTCCATGTCTACCGTATATCCCGATTTATTTATACTAGCTCAAAGAGCTGAAGGGACTTGCTAATAGCCCTTCGTATTCCTAACACGGCTTCGGGCTCCTGGACCAGACACTGGCTATTATTGGACTGGATAGTACAATAGGGCCCGAAGGAGCCCAAGTCTCGAGATCTCTAACACAACGGTCCCTCTTCTTTATCACCAAGGGAAAAAAATGTCAGACAAGTAAGCCTCATTCATTTTGTGCTTCTTTAGAAATGTGAAGGAAGATGCGTGATGTCTGGGTACTTGGAACCCGGAATATCTCTATATCTATTTATATCTAAGGGGCCCCCTCATTCTATTATAAGTAGTACCCGAGAAAGAGGCCAACGAAATATGCCTACAATTTCATCCATACACCTTGCACCTAGGCACTACATGGAATATGGACCCTTCACACTTGTGTCTGTGTCACGTAAGGGTGGGGCAAAATTTTAGGTCAAAGTAATTCTGTGCGAAGTGCGAAGTGCCTGGTCCTTGTACTTTTGACCTCCATCCATCCCCCAATATTTCCCGCTTATTCTCTTTTCTTATTAGAACCGTATTTAATGGTCTAATTTGTATATAGAAACCGGCTTAAAATTAGTCAAAGCTTCACAGTTGAGTGTCACTAATACACAGCGTTACACTTTAAGATCCACATATGATTTAGTTCTGTAGCTTAGGTATTGCTAATTAAATTATATGTAGATCTATTAGCGAGACGGATTCTGTATACATATAACTTGCCCGTTCCTCCGTGTTGAAATAACAAATGACACACCTGGGTTAGAATTGTCATTATCATAAATAATTGCACTACATACATAACCACAAAAGGAAATGACTCAAATCAAGCTACGCACTCATCCCTCATCCTCCCATATAAATCGAGCAAATAGAAGTTGTCCCCGTGTTAAGCTGGGCTTGTTTGAAATTAAATCCGTTTAATAAAGTACGCAAACGTAGTACACAAAGTACGCAAAAACAATAAACATTTCAGCTTAACATATTAAATCGAAAAGGGAACATTAAATCCCTGGATTTATGTAAAACGTGAAACCTTTAAACTGAGTTTTTATCGATTTTCTGGTATTTGCATATCAACGATGCCCTATGTATATCCTATATATAAAGATGAAAGGAACTTGCTTGGATGTTTGTTCGGTTTCATGACCTATGCAAACTGTTTGAGCACTGGAACCGTAATATACGCGTGTTGTTAGGACAACGCTGGAATTCATTCATTAATTAAATACGCAGAAATGAATTGTAGGACTTACTTTAAACTACATACAACAGTTAAGAGTAAAACATATTATCAGATTATGAGTATCTACAAAAAACTATTATTATTCTCATGTCACTACTCCATAAGCCAGGAAATTGATTAAAATGTTAGGACTTTTTCTCCGGTTAGTGATAAATATGCCGCAGGGATGGATACCAATAATGATAGTTTACCTTAAACTGTATGCCCACTGTATTGTAATTTGTATTTAAATACTTCTACTTTGACTAGCCAACAAGCCCGCCCGAACGCGGAAACAGTAAATACATTTTCTGCACATTTCTAGAGTACATGTGCTATAAAGGTGTTGAATGGAGGTATGATGGCACATATACTCTAGAAATGTGCAGAAAATGTAGTTGCTGTTTCCGCGTTAGGGCGGGCCTGTTGGCTAGTGTATGTATAATGTTACTAGGATCTTTAGTTAGGCATCTGGCTCCAAGTTTTTTTTTACAATTCTTAGTTGACAGATTGGCCGCCAGAGAGATGGAGCTTACCATTAAAACCTTTCCCTATGACTTTCGTAGTGAAAAAGTGAGTAAATGTCCAATATTATTTGGCCCGCCTAAAAATCAAAATCTACTAGATTTACGTCGCCCCGACACTCATTGTCTTTATCCTTGTACGTCCTATGTCAACTGTTTCTATATAGAGACAGAAGGGAGGAAGGGCATTCGTATACATGGACGACTTAGTGGTAAAACCAAGGAGTTTCCGGGGCGAGACGAACCTAGGTTTTGATTTGAGGCGGGCCAAATCAGATTTGATATTTACCCCCTGCTCGCTATGAAAGTCTATAGGGAAAGGTTTAAGGTAAGCCCCATCCCTCTGGCGGCCAATCCGTCACCTAAGAATTGTCGAAAATCTTTAAGCCAGAACTAAAGATTCTAGTGACATTAGATAAGTCTGTATATTGAGTAATTATAATAGACCATAAGTCTACTTGCCCTCAGAAAAATCTGATCAACTTCCACTGGCCATATTTTGGGTACCACTGACTTGAAATACTATTGCAAATTGTGTACAAAATTGTAATCGTAATTTCGGTGCAGTTTAAGACTAAAATTATCTCGATTTATGTAGTAATTATTCACTTATGAATTTTTAACTAAAACGCATTCTATGTATGCGAAGTGCATTCGAGAAGAGGGGAGAAAGGGCCGATTACCATCCAAATGGTTAATTCCGTAAACTGCTGCCTATCCGCCAATCTCAGTTACCTACCACATTTCCCACCCACGACCCTCGAGTTTTACCAAGGGCCATTATTTAGCTTAACATTTTTTTAAATGCAATATTTGCCAATTCAAATTTTCAAGTGACAATTTATTAATGAACGATAATGGTAGGAACGTAAATGCTTTAAATTAGTGCCTACGAAATAGCTACGAGAAAGCTAAGAAAAGTGAATGATTTAGGATCCTTTATCCTTTAGCTTGATATCCCAAATCCCAGAAATTGAGTACCACCCTGAATCTTCATATAAGAGTTTTGTGCTTTAGGTACCACCCGAGGACTTAAGGGCCCATCAGTCCACACGTTTGTATGAATATGAATGTATTAAGCCCTGGCTGTCCGTATATTAAATAGGAAGATGTCTGGTTAGGTTCTAAGCGTGTGAGGAATATGGGGAAGTCAAGATGAAGATTGAGGTCCTGGTTTATGAGCTGAGTCCCTTGTCAGGACTCCTGATGTAGTTTCATCCCTTACTTTTTATTACGCTCATCATCCCCCTCCCTCCCTCTTTAGGCTGGCATTGGTCATTGTGAGCGTGTGATGTGATGTCACATATCCATGCGAGTGAGTCCCTGGAAATCTTCGCAAGATGTGTAATAAGCGTGGTTCTTTTTTTATGTCTCACAACTCACAACCAACTCCGTCTTCTGAATAATGATGGGCTGGCCTGGCTGGTATAGGGCAGCAAGGGAAAGGGAGGACTTCCACATTAAAAAGGATTAGTAGGGACGCGGGATGAAGATGATCTTCCTCCTAGCTGGGCCCTGATGTAGGTTCCACCTACCACAAAAAAAGTGTCTGTTTCTGCCCTTCCTTCCTAGCTCCATAACGTAATTTGAATGCACATGGACTCAAGGGTAGGCCTCTATTTAGCACTCACTCCCACACCGGTCCGGGCTAAGTCCCGTCCTCGTCTTCATCATTTGTTCTGGTTCTGGCATGGCCTAGGAAAAGTTACACGGAGTAGATTTGCATTCTCCTTTTTTTAATCCTTCAGAATGGATCCTGGCAACATGCGAGAAATGAGTTGATGTTTTATTTTGGGCTCATCTTTTTTCTCTCAAAATTCTGATTCTGACTCAGCGCGGCGAGTAATTCAGTGCTTATGCTTAATGGCTGCGCCGTATAGCTAATTGGATATGACTCCACTCCACATCAGCCACATTGAGGATGCGTCTTTTGTGGTATTTGATATTGCCTTGTGAATGTCAATGATGAGTCCGTATCCGCCTGTTAATGTGTTTCCTAGAAACCTTGGAAGGACGCTTCGATTGTATAAATTGTAACTAGTCTTGCCTATCGGCGGGAACAATAGTACATGTACAGTTTGCAGATGCAAATACATTGTCGGTTTATTCTCGTCGCACTCATCCACGTAAACCTTGTATTCTTAATACTGTTTACTGTTTTATCATTATGACATTGTGACATTGCACTTTAAAACAAGCTGGTATAAAGCTCCACAAAATATAGATTTTAGCACAAGTAACACTCACGGGGGGAAGAACTAACTTTAAGCGGAACAAAATAGGTAGTGGGAGTGGTAGTTTAGTTTTTTTTTTCAGTCTACCTCCTCCCATATCCGAACATGTCGTAATCTACTATGTACAATAACAATAGCCAATATCTTTAATTTATACCTACCGATCCTTACAGTTATACGTTTTTCTGTCAAAATGTATCCTATCTTATATGCACGCTAAATCCCCCTCCGTCCGACCGTTTTATTCATTCTGTAATTGGTAGGCAAAAGAAAGGGGGAGGAGTAATGAAAAATCTCTGACTGACGGTTTTTGAACAAAGTCACACATAGATGGCGTAGGTGGGCGTAGTATCTGCATGGTGAGTTTTAATGTCGCCCTCGCAGGTACGATGGAAATGCCCAGAAAATGTGATGTTAGTTATGAAATCCAATAATGTTACGGACCAGAGATTTGGTGTTACGCACCAGATATTCTGGTGCCGGTCCCGCTAGTACAATATTTTGTATACAGCAGTAATGATAGTAAATGATTAAAAAGTGGTAGGTACCTACTACTGAATTCTGGCAAAGGGTCGAAAAATGCTGTTGTGCATCGCTTTGGTAACTTGCAAGTTTAGTTTAGATTCAGGCTAACGGAGATATACCATAACGGGATATCAGGTAACGCTATGTGGTTTGTTTTATGCTACAGAATACAGCGCTAATTCCTTTACTTATATGGCTGGACAAAAAGTACCCGAAGTAAAAACAAGTTTATACCACAAAATGATTTGTTCGATTGTAAGAGCGTAGTGCTGTCAAGCATCAGCCATCAGGATCAGCATGATCCATGCAGGGTTCGGAAATATAAAATACACACTCACTCCAGGAACTATTATTACGCTAAAAGGCTTCAACACTTTCTGAACATCCTTGAACACATCTTGCAGCTCAGAGATCATCAAAGTTGAAAAGGTTACGCAGCTGCCCGTCCAAACCCAAAAACGTAAAGACGTGGGACGTGGGATACAGACACAAGGCTGGGCTTGTCCGCTGGTTTGTTCCGTATATACGGTTCATTTAGGGAGTTTAGGTGTATAATATGTACCTTCATACAAGGGATAAGGGATCCTGCTGTTTGGGCCATACCGGTCTCTATATAGTAGGAAGATGCCCAAGTCCTAGGTCCCCCCAAGGAGTCAACCTGTTCGTATTCGTCGTCCTTTCCACTTTACACCAAAAATCTGCTGCTGCGGAGGTTTGGTAAGGTTTCCGGGTTCCCAGGATATTCAGAAGAAATCCTACCCCAAATGGCGTCCCTGGCTTGGTTTCAGCAAAACACGAAAACAAGTGCTACTAGGGAGGGTCAGGTCCTATGTCATAAGGGATCCATGTGCAAGGCTATCGGAAATGACATGCTTATAAACTTAGAATAGAATGGAGTTTCTCCGAAACCATGATTATTGTTGCAGATTGCTTCAGGAATTCGACAGCATGCATACTTGCTGTTCAGTGTGGGAAGTTGAGCTCAATCAATACCAGTTCTAAAATCTGAATCCATTATTTTACTTTTTCCTAAAAAGTGTTTGATGCTAAAGTAAAATATTATGCTCTTTCCAATAGGGCAATGTATTTTAATATGGAATACGTAGAAATTACGTAAATCGTAATTCTAATATATGATAATTTATGGAATTAGGGTTAGGTTTAATGGGTAAACCTGAATGAATTAAAAGTTAAATAAAAGTTTAAAGGAGATCGCACTGAAAGTATTGCGTTTTCCCTTTCTGTTAAAAAAATTCCCAAATTATGTATTATTGTAGATCTTTTGATGCTGAACAACGTTTAAATGGACGCCAAAGTCATAGATCGCTTCCTTGACCCTCGAAAGGGTCACCAAAGGTCACAAGGCATACAGATCCCTTTCTGTTTGAAAATTCTGAAACTTTTTATAGTTGTAGATCTTTTGATACTGAACAACGTTTGAATGGACGCCAAAGTCATAAGTCGTTTCCTTGACCCATTAAAGGTCACCAAAGGTCACACGGCATTGGGAATCCCTTTCTGTTAAAAAATTTTGAAACTTTTTATATTTGTAGGTCTTTTGATGCTGAATAATGTTTAAATGGACGCCAAAGTCATAAGTAATTTCCTTGGCCCATTAAAGGTCACCAAAAGTCACACGGCATTGGGAATCCCTTTCTGCTAAAAAATTTCGAAACTCTTTATAATTGTAAATCCTTTGATGCCGAACAACATTTAAATGGACGCCAAAGTCAAAAGTCATTTCCTTGACCCATTAATGGTCACCAAAGGTCACACAAAGCACTTTTGAGGGTCAAGGAAGCGACCTATGACTTTGGCATATATTTAAACTCTGTTCAGCATCAAAAGATATACAAATATAAAAAGTTTCAGAATTTTTTAATAGAAAGGGATCCGCATGCCCTGTGACGTTTGGTGGACTTTTCGAGGGTCAAGGAAGTGACCTATGACTTTGGCGTCCATTTAAACGTTGTTCAGCATTAAAAGATCTACAAATATAAAAAGTTTCAAAGATTTTTAACAGAAAGGGATTCCCAACGCCGCGTGACCTTTGGTGAACTTTAATGGGTCAAGGAAGTGACCTATTACTTTGGAGTCCATTTAAACGTTGTTAATCAAAGGATCTACAAATATAAAAACTTTCAGAATTTTCTATCAGAAAGGGATCCGTATGCCCTGTGACCTTTGGTGACCCTTTTGAGGGTCAAGGAAGTGACTTATGACTTTGGCGTCCATTTAAACGTTGTTCAGCATCAAACGATCTACAAATATAAAAACTTTCA
>JAQFZY010002906.1:0-10642 GCA_034696285.1 Hypogastrura burkilli
AATCCGTTGCTAGGAGCCATGTTTTTGACCCTTAAGGTACTGACCCCTTGACCCTAAAAATCCCATGTCAGAACTTGAACTTCGTATTGGGCATAACTTTTTGCTGGCGGAGTTTGGTTGGTGTAGGTTGAGGAATGCGTGCTGTAGGTTCGTGACGGTGAAAACTATGTCATAATATTATATTGGTTAGACTAGTTACTCCAATATTAAAGGAGGGGTTTGAAAAAGCCTGCTCTTTAAAGAAGATACGCATGCATATGAAGACAAACTCGTGGTGGACTCCTGACCTCACTGCACTCCGGCAAGGAGTGAGTCAAGGAGACTACACAGAGTATCCTTCGAATATGTGCATACCATGGCTATTCTGAATAAACCTGGAATGTATACCGCGAGGCGCAAAGGACAGAGAAGTCTCTGCGTCGTGCTAAACGCATGTCTGGAAAAGCTTTACCTCAATGGTCAAACGAATTCCGCATGCATCTCGTGTGTATCGTATACTCGTAGGGGATAATACCAGCCGCCTGGGCCCTGTAGAGCTGGTGACTGGTACCTATACAGACAGCGTAGATGAATCTTTATCTGATCTATTAAACATGCCCAAAATTCCCAAAGTTATTGGTCAAAGTTATGATCACAGCCCGTGGCCTACTGAAACCAGTGACTCTTTTATGACAAGGTTATGCCAGAAGGGCGATCAGATCCTTTGGGGCGTTCAAGTCGGCAGGATCGGATGAAATATTTCCGGCCCTGCTGAAGAGCGCGGTAGTAGTAATTTTTCCACTCGGAAGATACCCTACCGCATTTCAAGCTGAAGGTTTGGCTATTCAAATGATAGCTGAGACTTTAAAACATCAATACACGGACTCTAAGCCTGTCAATATTTGTTGATGGCTTGAGTACGTTACAGGATCTGAATAGCTCGGTATCGGTACCAAGGCTCATCAGAGAATGCCAAGATGCAATATCGAACCTTGCGCTAATCCGCAAGGTCACATTACGCTGGATACCCGCACAAAAAGGGTACTCAAGTCATGAAACAGTTGATGGTCTGGCCAAACAAGCGGCTCTAATGTAATATGCTGGTCCGGATCCATCGATACCTACATTGAAGCAGTCGGTAGATGCGGCCATTGACATCTGGGTCGGAAAGAGGTCCGTGGAAAAATTGAAGCTGCGAACCTATTGCCGATCAACAAAGCAAGTTTCACTACGAAACCATACGTGACGGGCATAATACCCTAAACGGTCATCTAAGAACCATGGGTCTGTCTCACACCTCGATCTGCCACAAGTGTGGAAAATAGGATGATACAAGAAACCATTTCTTAGGGGGCTGCGAAGCTTAGTCTATTGCGACTACAGATCCTCGGCACGCGAATCGTGGTGGCCTCGGATCTATCTAAAATCCCTTTGCCAGAACTTAGAATTTATACATAGCAGTTAGGAGCCCGTCTGGCTCATTCGGTAGCCTTCAATCGCCGATATGAACAGACTTGTGACCACGCTGTTGGGTATGGAAACTGGCTTTCTGTGCCCGCCCCACTCGCCCTGCAGTTGTTTGAGCGATACTTTGCCTGGCAATGCATGTTGCGCATGGCAGGTTTGAGTGATCCAATAACGGTCAGTGGATGGGATACAGATTGTCTCTGGTGAGATACTCATGTGGATCACTCCAATATGAAAATATGTGTTGACGAGCTTAATAAACCACACTGATTTGATTGCAAATTCTTAAGATAAGAGATCCTATCTCCTTCCCCAAGCCCAGTCTCAGGTTACCTCCACAAGGTGCCTGTGCAGATGCTCCTCGAAAGAGGAATAGAGCCCGGACTACGGCTAACTAGCACCAGGCTGGTGGAGGCATATGGGCAAGGTCGTACATCTCATGGGGAATGGAAATAGACTCTTGATTGAGCCTGATCCTTGAGATACCTGCGGGTTTTGGGAGCCACTGTCTAGTACAGGAGGCACTCAATACCCCAGGTATCCACCCTAGATACATACATACATACATAGCAGTGGCAGACTCAATCGGAAATCACATAGGGAGTAATCCGGCAAAGCTGTCTAGGAGAGTCTGCAATGGGCTCGTTTACGGCCCCAGCAGCCAGAAGTGCTACTCTGTAGTAGTTATTCTCGCTCCTCTAACATACATACATACATACAGATACTGCAGAGCAGGTAAGCAGACAAGACTGACATAAACTCAAATAAACTATGTTTAAGCTAGCGGGGTCAGAGTTCAAAAACTTCAGCAGGGAGCCAAACAGGGGAAGGTCTTCGAAAACCTTCGGTTTGGAGTGTAGCTCTTGGGGTATATGCGGAAAATCTCAGTCCAGAATGTTATTACTCCGGGAAAGTTACACCCCCGACGTGTTACCTCCAAACTTGTTAACTACAGCAATCCTGATTCAGGAACTTCGGCAGCTTTTTGGGAGGAGGTAGGAGTTCTGGGGTTAACAATTTTTGGGTAACTTTCCCCCAAATGTAACACTTAAGGCGTGACAGTTTTCCGGGGGTAACATTTCCAGAGGTCACATTTCCGGAGTTCATATTCTGGCCTTAGAATATTTTTGACAAATACCACAACAGAGCTACACTCCAACGTCCAGTCTGACCTTGGACCTCCGTTCGGCTCTCTCCGCTGTGTTGAAGTAAGGATTAGGGTCCACATTAAAGCCTCCAGTGTCACCTATTTAATTTTACCTTTTATAATTATACGCGCAAAAGTAGATTCCGTGTACACGAGTCGACCTCGCTACATCGAATACCTTTCTCATAGCAGCCTAACCTAACTAAACGTTGATTAATTTAACATTTAGTTCGCTTAGAAGGTATTTAGCTCGTACTTTTGGTACGTTGTAACCTAACCAAACCTAACTTAAATAAATGAACTTACAACGTAAACTCTACAATGAGAAACTTGAGACTGTATAATGCGGTTCTACTGTAGTGGTGGAGACAAGGGGAGGCGACAATACAAAGTTAGCGTTAGCATATTAGTCGCCGATCCGCGATTTTATCTTGTCGCCGTGCTGGAGGCGACAAGATAAAATTCAATTAGGAGCCAGGGGACAATGTGGGCCCTAATCCTTACTTCAACCCTCCATTGCATTGGAACCGTGCATTCCGAAATTCAAAGCTAGTTACGCCCCTGCTGCCCCGTACACTGTGTAGTACTTACGGTAGTAGTGATTCTGGTGAGCCAAATTATAGAAAGAAGTTTAAATTCTTCCTTGCAAAATGTAACAAAAAATATTTTTGTTAATTGACAAATGAGGACATCCGGCTTCGAGTTTCCGATCCGAAAAAAAAATGTTCTTCCAGTTTTTTAATAGGCTGTTGGGGAGAATGGCAGAAAAACAAAATTGCCGCGTCAGAGCTAAAGAGTCGACTCGGTTGTTTGGACAACCGGAGTCTAGATGGCAGGAACTCCGGTGACTTATTTGCATAGTTGCGCAGAGAACAGGCTTACATAGAATGTATTTTAGGCCCAAAAAAGCAGTTCCAAAATAAAATACAAAATACTCATAACCGCGAAAATATCAAATACTGTATTTAAAATAGAAGCCGACGACAACAAAATACTTATTTTGAAAATACAAATTACGATAACTTTTTAATAATTGTGTAAACGGGTTCAGTAAAATGCAATTACAGCAAGTTAATCTTTATTTGAATTTGAAAGTGTACTTGAAGTAGGAGTAGGAGTACTTGGAATAGTAAAAAGCGCATTTTAAAAGTATTGACTATGTATTTTAAAATGTCAATGAAATGAGATGCCTTACGACAATGTATACTTTTCGCCCTTCGACGACAAGAAAAATATTCGTCTGTCTATCGTATATGTAGAATTGTACAGTTCCCACTTACCCAATCGATTTCTTAATTATACATACCACAACAGCAAGCTTCACCAAGTTACGTGGTTGGTGAAACTAATATTTTGCCCTTTGGCCTTTGGATCATTGGTCAAAAGTATAATACTTCGCCTTACGTAAAGTACCTAGTGAAAAATAATGCATTGAAATATTAGCTTTGATCGCCAAAGTGCTAAATTTGGGTTTTGGTAATCAATAATTTAGATTAAGTTATATAATATGAACTTGTACAAAATATACTTTTTAAATTCGAAAAATTTGGAATTATGGTCACAGGTCACATATCAGGGGGATTCTGTTCGACTCGAATGCGCAGACTATAGGAGCATAGTAAACTGCATACTTACCTGGTACGTACAATGTGTCCAAATGTCGGCTAAACTGTGAGGAGGGTCAATACCACATTCACTTTAATTTACCTATAAGATGCACTATATGCAACAAATAACAACCCTACAACGGTAAAAGTGTAGTAATACACTATAGTTTCAAAATCTTATATCCGCATTCCTGGTATAATGGCGTAAGGCGTTTCGGTCAAAGTTGGACAATCTTATCAATCCACACGACTCGAAATAGACGAATTTTGCTAAATGTGTATTTACAATCAGTCATAGCTTCAAATAAAAATACAAAATACTTGCGACGTATAAATTAAAATACATTTTGCCCATCAAAATGTGTTTGAAATACGTATTTAAAGTATACTATTTTCAAATTACATGTAAATATTTTGTCCAACTATGCTTATTTGACAAAGGACATGAAGTTCAACATTTTATATAATATCTGTTTTATGCCAACAAACCCGCGCGCTTACGCTAAATCTGAAACTGGATTTTCCAAATTTTTTTAGAGTAAATATGTGCCATCCATCCGCGTGAATGGAAATGGAAATGATGTGGCTGAGAACCAGAAAACCATGTTAAAGTCGCGAATTGGAATTTCGAGCTTTCTGGTGACAAGTTGAATACAACGATTTCAGATAGTACGGCTACATTGTTTGTAAAACCTTAAAAATGAATTTACTTAAAACTCACAGACTGACTTTACCCTGGTTTTCTGGTTTACAGTCACATATTATATGTATGTATGATCGCACATGTACGCTAGAAATATGCATTTAGAAAAAGTAGTTACTGATACCACGTAAGCGCGGGACATGTTCGCTAGTCAAATAAAAAGTAAATAATTAAAATTTCCAATTCCGCGACCGTGCCCTTTCCAACCATCAGCAATTCTATCCTTCATTGACCATACTTCAACTTGATTTGAAACATTCAATGTAGTATCCCACCTTTCACTGAGGCTCATGTCAAAGTAATTCTACCCGTAATTGAAATATGTCGTTATCGCGCTTTTTCCAGAACTAATTGTTTCCAATTTATTTTGGCACTTTACAAGTGTAAGGCATATAAATATGTAAGTACATAGAGAATCGCTGAAAATCCCATGAAATATTGTATATTATAACACTTTAGGATGTAGGTAATTGCTGCCAACTAATAATTAACAGAGTCCGCCATATTGCGAAAGACAAATGCTAAATTTAAGTGAATATGCACATTTAAGAGATTAGAGCATTAAGTGGTAATTGCAATGCTCCATCACAATTGGACATATTTAGTATTTAATATTGCATTAAATTAAGTCCCTACTTTGTCTTCTGGCCCTTGAACTGTATTCACTTCGGATTCCATCAGATAAAAAAAGACGGTTATACTAAAAGACTACCCTACAATTTATTCATATAAACGTATAACTGCATTATGAAGTCCTTTTAAAGCTGCCAGTATATTATGAAGAAAGACGTCGGAGTTCAGTGCATACTCTTGTAGAGGAGGTAAGTGGCAACTATGTACTAGTCTGATTAGAGACGAAGATACCGTAATCATGCTTACTGTAGTTAAGTATTACGCGTTTAACAATTTAACAACTACAATTACATCGGTATATAAAACACGATTCAAACTTTCACCCAAAAGCTCCTTCAACATAATACTTTCCTACTTTCTTATAAAATATTCGCAACACTAAATATGCTAAATATTTAAACAACTAACAGAATTCACTCCTACTCATTGTAAGATACATATATATAGTATATATGTATACAGATATTAATTATATATACTTCTAAATTAGAAAAGTCCTTGTGGAAGAAGGCAAAATGTTTCTTTACCAAATTGAACTTTAATTCGTCGAAAAGAAAAATATTTTGATAGAAAGGTTATTGATTCAAATTGGAAGCCTTTGTTTGTATTATATAACTATCTTAGGACAATAAAGTACTTGATTTCGATTTGTGCGTCAGGGAATCGTGTACATGTACAGATTTCCCGAAACATTTTGATTTTCCCAGTTGATATGAGTCAAGCCTCACATGTTTCGGTGTTTATAGGTTTTCGACATTTCAACAGTTTTTTCTTTCCAATTTTAACGGGAACCACACTTAACATCGTGCAGGATAGGTCATGCAAATTAGTATGCAAACGAGATGTCACTACAGCTAGCAGTTTATACTGTCGATGCTGGTATTGGGAATTTTAGCAAGGGACATTAGTTTCCACTTGACTTACACTTAAGGTTCTATTCCAGTATAATCAGTTGGTCGAATAAAGGCTTTAAAAATAAGCAGGTAGCAGGCAGATGTACTACTAAACACAAAGTTGTATTCGGTAATGGATCGAAAAGTGGATGCCCTCGTCTCAGCTAAAGTGTTGTCTTGCTGAGCAGACAGGTAGTTTATAATATAACGTACCTACATCTGAGTATTGAACTTGTGATTTGTTATTTAAACGTCAGATGGATTTTAGATCGAGAACTATAGCGACGATCCCCTCTGATCGATTCTATACAATTTATAAATTGCAATATGTTAAAAAATGTACAGTACAATGTTAAAATGTGGAGTTCATTTGAAATACCTATAGTTTAAGACTCTGGTCCTGGTTCGTACGTGCTATGGCGGTTAAAGATATAGTAAACGAATTCCTTAAGGGTCGGGAAAAGTGTAACCAGATTCCCTTACTAGATGCCATGTTTTGGTCCTCAAGGGCCTCACCCCTCGACCTTAAGATTCTGTCCATCGAACCCGGTCTGCGTATTCGGCCTAACTTGTTGTGTGCCGATTTGGTGGGTGTTGCTTGAGAATTGCTACCTGTATCGCACCATGCGAGCAAACTGTCATACTATTAAATTGGTTAGTACATCATTTGTGAATAAAGAGTTGACGTGGAAAATGAGCAAAGCGAATAATTGTGCTCTGCTCTGTACGCACACAAAATGCGTATACTGTAGGTAACAATAGAAGGCAGTAAGTAAAATGTATGTAGGCGCAGAGCAATGGCAAAAAATATTCTCCTAAAGATCAGTAATGTCCGGATTCTTCAGCTTGATGTAAAGGCATGTGGAGAAAATGATTCCAAAAACCTGGAGAATACAGAGACCGAGTCCTGCAATAGCTAAGTAACCCAAATGATCCGTGACGACTCCAGTTAGCTTGTTGATACATCCCTGTGAAGTTGAAATCAAGTTTATAGTCCTAAGGCTCAAAGGCTAGCTCACATTAAAGCAGTACTTACTGTAACTTGCAAAAGAGTGAACATACTTTTAAATCGTAATTAGTGCTAAGTGCCAGTGCCAGATTCTAAATTAATTGATGGTCTGCTTACAACAGGGTAAATATTGCTGGGGTGATCCCTCTCCCCACATCCGACACTATATGTCCTGCAACAGGAATCCGGAACTTTATTGCGATTTGCCAATCCAGTCATTCTCCACTTACTTCCTTCCCAGTCCCAAAACGCCAGGGCACCGCAACAACGGAACTGGCAAAGGTACAAGTGGTAACATAGTTTGTATTTAACATTTTAAGAGGCTCTATAAACGGTGTCCATGTATGTATATGCCTCTACTATATCTTACCTCTTTATGCATATCATCAATGGCAGCAGTCTTTGCAGGGTCAATGCCGTAGTAGTCATTGAAAGTGGTGTTCAAATGAGTCTGCAGGTCATGGTAGGCCTGACCTCGATACACATAAGCCAATATCCCCGCCTTAGCCTCCAACAGGAAAACGAGGAGGAGTAGGAGAATGTAGACTAGTAGAAAGCAGCGATCCTTCTTACCAATGCCCCAACATCCTGTAGTATTTTTTTTTAATTAAAATATGTAGAAGACTTCCTTATTTAAGTTACAGCTACACGATAGACTTATGTGTAAAAATAAACTGAGAATTTTACGCAATCTTACCAATGAATACCGCAAAAATGACTACAACGCCGGCTGCCACGAGTAAGTAGCTTGTTAGCGGGTAGCTGACACTCGAGAGAAGCGAAATAAATTCGTGCTCAGCCAGAAGGCTCCAGATTCCGACCCCCAGTACAATACCTCCACCAACCTACACGATTGGCAACAATAAATTAAATTAGTCATCGTTGGCGTTATCTATACCTATACGTGACTACGTATTATTATACGAGTAAAGTTAACCCACTTTGGATATATGTATGTAGGTAATACTAATACCTACTATAAAATATAAAGATATGTTTTACCAGAAAAAAGAAGTTGAAAATGTAGAGATAGTTGCGGAGTAAACTTTTAGAGCACCACCCTTCATCTTTCCGGTACTTCTTTGAAGATGAGGCTGGAAGTCGTTCTACGAATCATTCAAATAATGTACATAGGACATAAGTTTGGCTTCCAAACTAAATATTAAGTACCAATAAGAAATGTGCAGTGTCAATTCGTAAATTGCAAGTACTAGGCTCAGCTGACAACAACTGTATCTGAGCTGTTGAGCCTACGTCTGGTTCTAAGTAAGCTCTGGTGCTAGTGTTTAGTTGTTAGTGGTTAGATTACAAGAAGAGATAGTTAAAAAATGCTTTAAACTCAATTAAAACGGTTTTAAAATGTATAAACAATATTCTACGAACTCCCACGTTTCTAGATAAGCTACTGCTACTGCAGTGATTTAGCACAGTTGGTGAAATCGAATATCGTGCACGTGCACACGTCCCCCCACTTACTTCACCCTTGTTAGGTAGGTACTCGCTATAATTCCAAATTACGGTAGCAGTTCCTATCCACCTCCACCTACCCAATTCCAATTTTTAATTAATCTCAACAATTGATTAACTGACCCTCAAAGGTCATTGAATGCAAAGTCATACTAATACTCATTTTAACCAAACACTTAATTCTAGTCTTCTGCTACTCCGAACTGAAGAGTTTCAATGAAAACCGCGCTAAATCGAAGCATTAATTGTAAACATCCACATTGCAAAACCCAAAACAAATAATAAGGGAGATCAAAAGTTTGACTTTAATCTTTAAAATTACCAGCTGCCATTCCAGATTTGGTTATCGTTCCAGGTTTGGTCCTCAGCCTCAAAACTTGAGTCTCCAATTAGTTCGTTTGATACGATCCCTCACGTTACACTTAAGTTAGAAACTCAATGAAGATGAAGACACAAGGTACGGTTGAAACAAGGCTCAAAAACAAGAAAATGGTAGTAAAGTAAATGCCTTTCCCCTAACTCCACTCCACTGTAGTTATCATCTTCAAGTACCTGCTATACGTCTTAATTATTTGTTTACATTTGAAATTCCAAGCCTTGTGTGTTCTGTGTGTATACGGCACTGATTTTAAAGGCCTCTCAAGAGCCAAAACAACTCCCCCTTCCCAAACATTAGTAAAGCCCAGCCTCCTAGCCATCGTATATCCACATATACATACATATGTATTTGTATACATCGTAGTGCCGGAGAAAGGAAGCTAGATACTAGTACCTACATATATACCATACATAGATAGACATTAGGTTCAGCTTTCAGCTTTGGATTAGTCCATTCCTTCTGCCTTCTTGTGTGGGTGGATTATTGCGTCCGTATTATTACTTAGGGCACCTGATTGCCGGAGAGGACAGAGCACAGCTCGGGCACGGAAACGGAACAGATACAAGAATACAAATTATAACTTATCTCTGATCTTATCCTTGACGTCTATGTATGTAGTAGAAGCTAGGCATAGAGTAGGGTATGCGTATGGGGGTACCACCGGTAGCCCGGCGACGCCCGAACATCACATAATATGCTTAATACTGAACTTCTCAATGCATACATACTATATGACTTTGATTGGAATTCCGATTCGTGGATTTTGAGGTACTGACAAAACGGTCTGAATAAATGCCGTTCGTACAGAAACACAGTCGTTCCGTAACTGTCTCATATGACGCCATTATCACCGATATCGAGGAAACATTTTACGCGTTTCTGTTTCCATTTTCGATTCCAACTTCTAATTCATATTCCGTTCTCAGGTCGCACAGTAATGGTTAATAGTTATTATTCTGCAGCAAGATATATTCAAGAAGTTAGGCGTGACTTTCAAATCTGACAAAATTTAATTTATAACTGGACATTGGCTGAAGCACAGATATTGACTGAAAGCAGATATTTATGTATGTACTTACACTTATACAGCGTACAGCCTGCCCTTATAATGGCGTCAATAGGAATAACCCTCGGCCTCCCTCATAATATTTTATGTAGTAGGTACCTATTTTAGGTGCATAACTAAGCTGGTATTTCAGTTCCTAATCTAGCCTCCTAGCATGCTGTAGTGTAGACACTATTTAAACGCAGAGTTGATCACAATACTTCCTCTTCTCATCCGGACTTAAGGCCTTTTTATACTTCTAGCGTAAGCGTAAAAATTACGCTTACGCATTGATTTCCGTTTACGCGTGCTA
>JAQFZY010002907.1:0-10642 GCA_034696285.1 Hypogastrura burkilli
TTCGTTTGAATCCAATTCATGAACAGGAATAAGTAGCATACGCTTTGCCCCTGATTGCGGAATTTTCTCCAGGTACGTCGTGTGTACGTAATACTTAGGGTCATGGCCCACCAGCTTGTGCTCCCCCACATGAAACATGTGTGTATTAAACACTAACGCGAACGTCCCTACCATATCCAGAAACCCCATCCACGCATTGATTACCTAGTGTACAACCAAGGACGTTAGTACTGGCATATATGTATGCTGCTGACCTCCGCAAGGCGAATTAGTCCTCACCTGTGTAGGGCACCGCCCATCTCCTCGAATCTTAGTAAAATGAGAATCCAATCGACTCACGGTCATCATAGTACAGTCATTCATCCGGTGCCGTAATAATCGTTCGGTAATGTCATTTGTCGTCACAATGTATTGAGACTTTTCCTTCTCGTTCCTCACATCATCCTTCCAGAACATGATTTCGTCTATGACACAATTAAAACAGTATCTTAGTATAAATCTCATAAACCGGACCATAGCAACACACAATACCTTTGTTATAATAACCCATGTGCAGAAGATACTCCACAACATTTTCATAAAACCTCGGATTCGTCAGAAGTTTCGCTGTCATACGCGACACATCCTTTACACGCGCTTCAATCTTTTTAGTATTTTTCTTGTCAACTGTCTCCAACCATTTAAAAAGGCCGTCCTGTTCAAGTAATCTTGAAAGAACCATTGCCTCGCCCACGCGTGCATTAAACTCCTTGTCCAAATAACGAAACATGACACACAGCTGGTCATACATCTTGTCCCTACTCCACAGGAAAGAATGAATACTATAAAGACACGCTCCACCCGAACACAGTCTCACACTCCACAACACATACCGATTTCTAGCGGCGGTTTTGGCTCGCAGACGCGGCCCTACCGGTCCTTTCGACCGCCAGGGAGCCAAAAACTTAGTTTTCTTTACCAGTCCAGCCGTCATGGGTTGGGCGCGGACGGCACACGTATCCGTAGCGCCCGGAATGTACTCATCCCACTCCTCTTCTGGTACAGTCATAAGCTCCCTTGCAAGAGCCGCGGCACCTCCTTTTCGGAGTTCCCCAGGATGCTCCGCCATAAGTTCCGCCGACGCATGTCGCCTTGCTTCCCAATCTGCCACAAATTGCCTCGCCCTCGCCTGCTTGCCACAAAATCCCAACTTTACCGTTTTTTTAAAGCTAATCCAAACTCGAGAATTAGTTTGGACGGAGACCAAAATTCCATCGTATTTTTGGGGTTCAATTCGGCCTCAGGGGCCATTTTGACAAAGTAGGGGCCATACATAAAAGCGGTTTTGGGAAAATGTTTTTTTTAAACCTCACCCCCCGAAAGTAGACGTTGTTTAATTTTTCGACGGTGACTTTATTCTAGTTTACAAAAAAGTGTTACAAAACTTTAAGGTGAAAATAACTTTTTTCAATGTATTAATATTCATACCAGTGTCGGATTCAGATTCCGAACCACTCCTCAAACGTTTTGCTCTCTTGGACATTTTCCTTTTTCTTTTGCAAAGTCTTTTGAAAAATTTAAATTTTTTGTAAAACATATTTTCTAATGTTGCATATATTTTTAAAAATACGCCAAAAAAAACTACAAACGTTACCCGAATCGTCTCCCGAATCATCTCCTGCAGCGGGCGGGTCAGGGCTTCTTGGAGAATCTCTCTTATCTTTTGCTTCCACCGCCGCAAGCTGGGCCCTTAGGCGGTTCCCGCAAAATGCAGGAACTCTTTGTTGAGGCAACTCTGTTTAAAATAACACATTGTAACTACTACTAATAATTTTATCAACTATCAACAAAAATTAAAACTTTAAACTTATTTACCCTTTACCCTCCATTTGAAGTGGAAACTGTCCAATATGCGAGGATTGAGACTCCATTTCTTTTTTTAAATTGAAAATTTAACTTTGAATTAAAAAAAAACTTTTAAAGTATTTTTGATGCTGGAGAACTGGAGATTTTGACTGGACGACTAGGGCGGGTTGCAGAGATGCTGCCGCACTTTATACTACAAATAGTATTAGGGCGGCTTGCTGGCTGGCAGGCTGGCTTGTGGGTTTCAGGCTTGGGAGAAATTAGATTAGAGTCGGGAGGCTCGGCGCTCATCCATTATTTTAAGAAATGGAGCTCGAGGGCTGGCAAAAGGGGCGTTTCTAGTCGGGATTGGTTTCACGTCCGGGTTGTAGATACAGACACTCCAGGTTTAGGGCGGACGTCACTGAGCCACAGCTTTGTGACAATTCTACTGTAATACACACGAACGCATCTTCGATTCCAAATCTTAAAAAACTTTCTCCCATAAACTGAATCGTATTCATAGGATTTATTATAATAAAGCTCGTTACGGGTGCGCAGTTAAAACTTGTACACATTTTCATAACACCCAGTCTCAACCATAGGCGGTAAAATAAAGTGACTCTATTATTTTAGTTCCTGCCGTTTTCAGAGGCCATAATCAGCCAAACACTCGTTATATTTGCATATAATGGGGACTTTGGCCGGGTCCAAGGGAATGAATTCACTCATGTTGGAACTCATGCACCGTCACCGTTAAATATGGTTGGAGATTCTGGATTCCGTTCCTTTTCAATATATTCTTCTGCTCCATTATAGTCTGAATTGTACCATGATTGACGTTTACATACTGTACCATTGTCAGCTTTATATGTATATGACATGTACAGGTAAAGCTTTCTTGCACGCGTTACTCGGTTCAGATTTATAACATTATCCAACTTGTCCCAATCCAACTTTGCTAATGTTTTCAAAACAATTCACTGTACACTCACTTCCCGCCCAGAGGCTAGGGCGAGGGGAGGGGGTTGAAATAAAACTCGTATTAGGGTTATATTATACTATATCAGAACTATAGCCTTTTATTCCCATTCCACACTCTCTTTTATGCTTCTCAAACACGGCAGGGGTTATATACTGCCTGTTGGATATTGGGCAAAAAATGTTAGCCTTCCTTACCTGTGCTCCTAGCGTCCTGGAAAGGTTACGCAGCCAAACGTAATGGGCATTACCCTCCTCCTCCTCGCTAGTAAGTAAAAGCATATTAATATGCTTTTCCCTAACTAGTCTAGTGCTTCTAATAGGAGATAGGTCTAGTCCATCGTGACCATAAACAGTAACACTTATAGTCGGATTATTGCCTTCGAAAATATCTATAGCATTAAGATTTTCACCCTCCCGCTTATCCCCATAAATTCCAGAAAAGTCTAGTTTTATTTTTAAGCGAAAGCTTTTCATACTGCCTAGGCCCTTCCAACATACGCTTGAACAAACCAAACAGACCTTGTTTTCGCTTGACTAAATATAATTCGTGATTTTTTTCAGAATGCAGTGCTGCCATTACACAGAAACTGAAACAATCTGTGGCCCTTGTTTTTAATATTTACTAACATTTGAACATACTTGAGACTCAACGGAGTCTTAATGTATCCACGCCCAGCTACAGGGCAAAGCTGGCCCACGTGAATGTCCAACGACGTTATGCCCAATACTTGCCAATTCGATTTCCGCTCAGATTAAAGATTCAGAGCTCCCAAAATGTATGAAACACATTACCCAAGACCCAAGGTCTACTATTATTAGAATACGGAGCCTGATACCTTTGAAATATTCTACAACTAGTTTAATTAATTTGGTCAATGGAGCTTTTACACTATTTATTAGGTCCGATACCATACAAACCTTTTTGGGAGGCTTGTAAGTGTAAAATACAATGGAGCCTTTGTGGACCCGGTTTCTTTCGGCAAATACTGAAGTGTCCACATTGTAGTGTTGTGGGCCGAATACTCCATTTTGGCTACAGTCAATGGGATAGTTGTGGTCAGTAATGTCCAGAAATTCTAGTCCGCATTTATGGCATTGGTGTTGAATTTCCATATGAGCTGCCAAGTCGGCGTGACGCTGAGTTTGGACTGCGCATTAACACAACTTGCATTTTAACTAGAAATTAAAAAATAGAAACGTTAAAAATGTCATTATGATTTAGACGGTTGCAACAAATGCATTAAAAAAAATACGCGACGGTTTCATGAGCGCACACGTTCCTATAAAGTGTAAAATACGTACCTGCTTCTGACTTAACGGCTGTGTTTCAACTGATTTCGGCCTTTTCGTAGAGCTGCTCCCTATACTCTTTCCTCCCTTGGGAATATTTTTTGCTTTGAATTTAACATTCACACTGGCGCCGTCCGAATTGTGTAATGGTTTGCTTGTTCCGGGTTGTAAGCTGGGGCCACACAAGAGGGCTGTATTTGAAGGTAGATTAGCGGGTGGCAGAATGTTTGGAGCAATAGGCGTGGATTTTTCGGCATTACGTTTACTTTTTCTTGGAATAGTCTTTTTTCGAGCCATTCTATTTTACTGAGCGTGCTAGATTTCTAATTTCCTCCTTAAACAATGCACAAAATATTGTTTTCCAGAAATTGACAATAATTGTCAAAATGCCAAATTATCAAACAACTGTCGAGTTTGGACTTGGGTCGGCCAAAGTAAATAGTCAAGTTAGAGGCAGTGGAGAAAGTAATGAAAACGGGCTCTGGCTCCGACTTTATGTAATAGTGTAAGCAGGAGGGCAAAAACAGAATGAAGATCGGGATTCAGACCGGGCTCTGTGAGGACTTTCTATGCTGGAGCCGGTTCCGTGCATAAGTATATGCGTATGGTCCCAACGTAGATCCAATCAAACCTCAGATAAATCCTATGGGAGGGGCCACTGCAATAAATCAATAGGTCCTTTGATGTTTCAATTCAAAAACTAGTATTAAGAGCTGTATTTTGAAAATTTACCCAAAATTGGGGCCAAACACTTCTTGCCGCCGCCCGCTTCGTCCTGGGAAATATTATGGCCTAGATCGATTAGGAGCTCCAGGTCCTGTCCGGCTTCAGCTAGATTCCTGCCTTCCGTATACGTACGATTCGTGCGTGTTGGAAAGGAAGTGCATTCCTTGTGACTGAACACATATTCGACAATTTGTGCTTGTGGACGGAGAATGTGTCGATTGTCGAGGCAAAAGTACGGATCATTCATGTGTGGGTGACTTCCACTGTAAAAATGATAGCCTCGACTTTTACATGAAGTACACGCGTCAATCACGTCCTTATCTAAAGGCAATATGCAGTACAAGTTTTAGATATTTCAGAATCAATAGTTTGTAAATTGTAAACTTACTGCTCAGTGCCTGGGTTGCGGCAAGTAGCACAATTAAACAAAAACTCAGTCGGGCCCAACCCTCCATTTTGGTATGCTTTTTTGTTTATTTAAACTGAGCAAAATTTGTCAGTGTTAATGTTTCAAATAAATGTAAATTCTAAATTCTGCAATTCTGCGAAATTGTACGAACGAATGAGATGGGGGGCGCACTGCTAAATTCCAACTAGTCAAAAGATTGGCATTGCCGAATAGTTTATATAGTTAAGTATTCTAGTCATTTTTCTTAAACCTGCGCAATGGCTTAAAATATTTATTGGTATTGTTAGTACAAGCTCAATATTTACTTGAAATGGCGTAAAAATATAGTATACCTAATACTAGCTTGAATTAATACGCCCTATTTACACACAGTCGGCCTCAATGTACAATTGTAATGTCGAGCTTTCCAAATTATTATGGTAAAATTCGTAAAATTGTCATTAAATTACACAAATATTAAGAAAAAAGCTACGCATGAACATTACAAACTGAAAAAGGAGGCACCCTAGTGCCCAAGACGTTTCTTATGAGTAGTTGCGTTGCACAATTTTTCTGAATTTGTCATTGGATTAATTATTTGCATAATGTTGATTTTGTATTTTTGGAACGCAGAATATTCGTCCCCTTATTTGGCCAAGAAGCGCTCACTCAGGTTTTTTTCCGTGGCACAAATTCCTGAGATATCGATAATAGAGAGGTCCGCGTGCGTTTCCCTATTGCAGAGTAATCCGCTCCCCCTGGTATTCCAGTCCAGCTGCAAGTAAAAGCGATAAAAAATAATACCGTAGTTTGCTCTATTTTACCTGATTCCCGAATCCCAAGATTAATTTATTGTATAAATTGTTAGACTTAGTGTTGGTAATTTTCAAGCCAGGAATTTCCAACTGGCTGGCAATGTCCATTGGCAAGAAGGCACGTTCAGTTGTAGTGGCAGCTTCAGGAGTCTGGGTTGTAGTTTGAGCCGGAGCCATAGGTAATATAGCCAGAGTAGGCTCCAAAATTGGGCTCAATGTAGTGAGAGGTTGTGGCTGGACAGACTTGGGCTTCCCTGTTAATTTTCGAAAAGTAGCATTAGGATGAGAGAATGAATTGGATCCAGATTCAATTGGGACCAGAGTTGGCTTTTTCATTGTAGGAAGACAGGGAACAAGTAGGGCTAGGACGGTCTTGAGTTTGGCTTCCTGAGAATCCCGTGCGGCAGAGGCAGGTGTAGACTCAAACGGGGCAGCGAAAGGCCTTGCTGAAGTGGAAAAAAGGCCAAAACTCCAGTTCCAGTCTCGCTTTTTGGATTCTGGGTAGCAGGATTAGTATGACTTCAAACGTCCCTGCATCATTCCGAGGGGGCTCGTTCACTTTCAGGCCAAATTCGTTGAATCCACCCTTACCAGATTCAGCAAGCGGTGCAACGGGCTCGGAGTTGTACTCTGTAAGTGAACGTCCATATATTATGTAACAAAATGCAAAATCACCGATTTTCAGAACCCTCCCTGTAACGCAGGCGTAACGCAAGGTAAAGACCCCCCCCTCCCCCATGTGTTACGTACCGCTTCCAAAAAAATAATTATAATATTTCACAGCACATTTTGCATTCGAAATATTTTTGTTCGTTTTTCGAAACTCAACATTAGCAAATCAACAGAAAACGTGAAGTTTCTTAATTCTATCCGCTTATGCTTACGCGGAGGTGGATACAAATGCTATTCTAGGTTAGTAATGCGGCTGCTGGCTTCTACCTTTCCTTCTAAACTTATAATGAGAGAGAAAATAGGAACGGTGAAGTAAAGGTAAGAGGTGTCGAAACCCATTGTTAGCTTTTTTTTTATTTTGACTTGCCTATCACTGGCACTCATTGAATACATACTTGATTTCAGTCTGTTCGACAAAGCTGGATAGGTATAAATGACCATTTCACGGCTCGGGACTAACTTGGGGTTTGGGTTTGGGATAATAATATTTAGTTTTGGGGTCTTTTTTCCTGTTTCCCTGAAGCTTTTGGTTTCTCATTCACGTTTCTGGGTGTAATTCAATGTTAATGTTTTCAAAACTTGAATACTAAACAATTCTATGAGAAAGAGAGAAAATGTTTGTTACGACTTAAGCCCCCCCCCCCCCTTCCCCTCTGTAACACAACCGTAACGCGAGATTCATACCCCTCCCTCCCCCCTTTTGTGTTACATAATTTATGGACGTTCCCTAAGGGAAAAATACAACAAAAAAAAGGTTCAAATCTATCTTGGTAATATACCATTGTAACGCGTGTAGCCCATGTACCGGAGAACACTCATGATTTCAGTTATGTTAAATTCAGACAAGATGAAGTGTGAAACATAAAGATTGTCTAATAATTTAAACAGCGTGTTACAAGAGTAGTTGGTTTGGTTTACTTGACTCTGAGACGTTACTTTTCAAAGTTTAAAATTTACAAATCGGTAACAAGCTCATCATTTGCATAAAAAATATTTTGCTACTTGAAAGTACACTGAATAGTATTAGTCTAGTTATTTTATTCGTTTTACTTACCCAAACACTCTGAAGTAGTACCAAAAACGAATCGGGCCTTCATGGAGGGCAGAACCCTGAATACGCAAACGTATTCCACCTTAGCCACGTAGAATCGGCAATTGTTTGACACGCACAGCTCACAGCTCCAATTGACCTCAAACGCCGATCCCAGTGTCACAGCAATTAATATGAATGTAACAAGTTTTATTCCAAAAACCTCCATTTTGGAATTAATTTATGAGAATTAAAGTTTACTGTTACTCTCTCCTCCGGGCTGAATAAAGTGAATGATTGCGCATTTATGTAGGGCATGATTTCAACGTTGAAATGTAATGACGTAGTAGGTACGTTACTATACAAAGGGTAAAGTATAAATAGTATCGATTCTGAGTAACCTGAGTCAAATAAACAATTATTTCGTAGAATCTACAACATGACTCTGTCCATTTGTACTTCTTCCGTGTTGTTTCTTTCTTGATTCCGTCTCAGAATCCGAAATCTGGAAGGTTGTATTGACGAATCGTGACGTCCCAGAAAAAAAACACACATTATAGCCATAAGACCTGGGAACATACACAACAAAAACGTGATTTTTATAGCATGTCAGAATTAGTTACGGCTCCATTTGATTTGTGATGCTAACTCTAATTTCTCGGTCGTCCCGGCACGTTCAATAGGTTGTAAATTGAGTATTATTTATATACAATTTCATATGCCATACTCACCCAACCCAAATATCTAACCCCATACGGGCGCATCCGAGTAAATGATTTGAGGGGGTTGGGTTGAAGTTTGTGGGGACAAGTCTCCGGGAAAATACACGTCTACGTATTCCCCGGGCACCGTTTTCTTGTCCCGTACACAAACTGAAGACCCATTCTCAGTAGCCAACCACCAGCAAAGTCCATCACGGCTGACAGGCAATAGTGCGTACGCAGTCTAAAAATTAAAAAATTAGCATGTGAAGGTAAACAAACAATTTTCTCTACAATTTACTAAAACTTATTTTGGAGTATGTGTAAAATCAACTCACCCATTATCCAATAAAAATCCTGCCGACGCCTCAAGAAAAATCCCCAAAGAGGTCAAAACCAAAACAGGCCAAGGAGAGCCATGCGCGTAGCAGTGTGAATTGTAATATACGTAGTAGTAAGTAGTAGGTACAATGCCAAATAACCAAGTCGACTGTCAATCTCTTCCCCACTGCTACTGCCCGTCAATCAAGGGACTTCTCAAAGTTTTATTTTACCGTCAACAACGACGGGACAAAAAAAAACATACACCTGAAGTGTATTTACATCTAGACATATACATTCAAAAGAAGCCTCTCCCACACTCCCTCTCTCTTTCCTCATAAAGTTTGCCTGAGCAAGGAGCTCAGCCACCTTCGTCTCAATCTTCTCTCAAACCAAAACTTTAAAGCAATAGCGCCTAACATTTACACACCATCTACTATCATGTAAAATGTATCATCAATAAATGTATCGTTAGTGGACTCTAGGCTCTAGCTTGTATGTATGTTATGTATATGTATGGGCTCGAAATTAGTATTAATATGAATATGAGTAAAAATCGGAGTTAGGGATGCTAGAATGGAGGAATGTGAGTATGGAGTGAAAACTTAAATGAATGTGAAAATGACGGAATATAATTTTGAAATCAGAAAGTAAATCGAAAATGGATGCGCAAAAGAATTATGAATTTAAATTAAGGACCCTTGACGGGAATCGTACACACGCACGCTGACCACAAACAACGCGTAAATCGAATAATGGAATGAATGCGATTAATGTGTATATGTAAATAATATAATGGAGTGTATGAATTGATGTAAATATATGTAATAAAAATAAACAAGACCTGAGCTTAGCCTAGGCACACCGAAAGCAACAGAAAAATAGCCGGTTCCAAAAGCGGCAGCGACGAGATCCCCTGCGTCTTGTGATGGTTCTGATTGGGTAGGTCTCGGGTGCTGCTCAAGAAGGTCACAAGTCACAGGTCACAGATCTAAAAGACACGAGAAGGATTAACAGACTGATCTCCAAAATGGAGGACTGATGGGGACGTGCTGAAGGCACGTCCGAACTCTGAGCGTACTGGGAAAAAGAGTGAGGGTCCACGCCCTTCACTCTCGGATGATTCAGCTGAAATAAAGTAAGAAATGAATGCCATTAGTTAAAATCTAAAAAACAAAAACAAAGTACCCTGAAACTTAAACATCATACACACCAATCTCATTGCATTATACAATAATTACTCTGAACCCATTGCTGAAGTGCTTACATATTTTCCTGGCCTTCTTCGCTCCATTCTTCTGGGTAGCCTTCTTTTTGACTCTCTTCTCTACCTCTTCCTCGCCTTAGGATGCAATATCCGAAACTGTAACGTAAAAAATCCCAACTAATTATCTTAAATATCATAGTATTATGTTCACAGTCCCACGTAATGCTTTTGCAATCTCTAAGTTTCCACCTAATCAAATATTTCATATTGCACTATGTTAAAATATAAGTAACAGTTATTTACGGTTAATTGTTCCAGTGCTCGCGCGTTTCCTTTTTGTTCCCGCTGCCGCTTCTATAGCTTCCTGATACTGTTGAGAACGAGTAATGGGGTTTTCAAGCTCATTGTCTTAAACCTCCCCACCAGCTGGAATTAATTTAAAAATTAATTAAAAACATTTCTTCAACAGGTACTATCACTATAATAATTCTGACTATTGTTTCTCAAATAAAATTGAATTATGTTTCGTATAATTACGTTGTATAAACTCGTTAATCCCCTGACTAATACTAAACTTACTTGATCTTCGCTTGTTGTTCATTCTTAAGTCGTAAAGTATAGAAATAGTAAGTAGAATCCTTATTGCTCAAAGACTTGCATGAAATTGACTTCAATATTCTTAAG
>JAQFZY010002908.1:0-10641 GCA_034696285.1 Hypogastrura burkilli
AACAGTTGCATACACCTGGCAACACCGATGAGGCAACAAATTGAGGCAACACGAGAGTGAGGCAACAAAGTACTTAGAAAAATCACGAAAGACCACTAAACTATACTCCAACCTTATTAGGCTAATGCTTACGCTCTACATATATATGTACATATTTATTAAGTGAAGAATATAAAAACATTACCCGCCATTATCGGAGTAGGGGTCAAAATGCCGTTGGACGGGTTCACCCCCTGCTTCAGAGTACACGAATCTACCCGGCTTGGCCATTGACGAGACTGACATTTTCTACGTAAACTCGTAACTTTGTTTGCAAAGCTGAACTCTCAGTCGTTGTCGTGTTAGGTTTATTATCTAGGTAAAAAAGCAGGTAAGTAATCCGTTCCCGTTACTCGGACTTCGACTTGGACTTGACCAAAGTATAAACTGAGCCTGAGAATGACTTTGCTGAATTATTGTGACTAAAGTATACCACCGTACAAAATTATCTATTCTATTTAACGGCACAATGTTAATCATTAGCTGGTATAAAGGTTAGAATTAGCTACTACTAAATTCTAATTATGATTATCCGTTAAATACACAGTCTAAAGACATAAGGTTAACAAGATAAATAAGATCGATGATATAATAATAATAGTTGATGATGGCAATGAAACTGTATGTTATAAGATAGTAGATTTTAACGAAACCGGCTTAATACTGCACTGTGACTGCCTGAAGTCTCCAAATTCAAAAGTGTTCCAACTTCAAAACTCCTTCAAGGCGCCAAGAATCAAAGACAAGCAAATTTATTTTAAAACGTACAGCTCAATCCGACTCAAGCATACCACCAACATTCCAAACGACCATATTATACAGAGCTGATTCAATGTAGTGTTTCACGTTTCACGCGAAGTAAGCGTATCGTATTATGCGTTCTCGTTAAAAATTGATAGCAAAACAATTACTGTATCCACTGCAATGATTTTGGTCTTAAAACGCGCAGAAAACCATAGGCTAAAGCTACTACGTATCAATTTTTTACAATTCTTACGAGTTGGAACCGAATTATGGCGAGAGGAAGTGGAGGATGATGGTTTTAAGTGCGAGTTCTTGTGCTGAGGTTGCCTTCCAAGTAGACCAGAAGGAGCAAACGGGACTATTTGCTTATGCGCGAGAGGAATAAATCAGTTTTCCAATGGTTTATTTAGGTCTATTCTTCCAGCTGAATTTTGATTTATAACAGGATTGACTGAAGACATTACATCAAACTTTATGAGTTGGCCAGGATTATGGCCATGGCCACAATTCTACGCTCTGAAGTCCGGATCTCGATAAGGGGATCTGTTTTTGTTTTTGTTTTTGGTCATAATATCCTTTATAACCATGAAGGACGTTACATCTTCAGCCAATCCCGTGATGAAGCAAACTTTTGCTGGGACATGTATGAATACGTAATGCACTACTTGATGAACCGAAATTCGAATCCAGGCTCAATAATTACCTTGATAAATATTTAGTGTTATTTATGGGGTAGGTGGAAGGGTGGTAGTCAATTTTGTGGTGCTTTTTAGTGTAGCTGAGACGCGCAGTACTTTACATTTGAGTTCTTTTGTCTAACTAGTTAATTAGTTTGCCGGTTCCGGTTGCTGAAGTAAAGGTCAACGGGAAGGATAGAGGAAGCGGATAACATTCTGACTGCGCAATCTGACGTAGGGAGGTGGCATCAGATCGCACCCAGTTCACCGGACAGGTAAGGGTTACATCTACATGTTACATTATGCATTAATTAACTAACGAAAATCCAAGCTCAATTGAATTTAGATCTTTATCGACCACAAGTTATAATTTAGCGGAAAATAAAAAATGCATTCAGAAAAAGCAGGCTAGCCTGAGCTTAAGTGTGCACTAGAAAGGAAGAAACAAAGTTTTACAAATCAAGGGTTGATTTGCGCGTCCGCGTCCGCGAAGGTCCTCCAGTTGGTATTTTCGCGTGAGAGTTTCTCAGTTGTCGGATTTTGGGTTGGAGGTTGTCTGCAACTTAAATGTGGCTGGGTTTAGGTTTATTTATATTTCAGCTCATTTGTAATTGCCGTCGAAGGTAGAATTGTTACAAATGGAAATGCGCTCCAGGTTAGGCCACAAAGCATAGACATTACAAATTACAAAGTTGGGTGTTGATTGTTGATATGAAACATACCTCCGTGTAGTAAGGCCAGGCAGGCAGGTAGCCAGGTACTACACGTTGGGTGAACGGTCTTGATATGAAACACCAGAGTCAAGAGTATCCCACCTTACCGTAGTCGTTCCCTTACCACATAACATGGAATGTGGGATGGGGACGGGTGCAAAATCAAACTTTCCTCCTGTTTTTGTGCAAAGATGTTTTCCTTTCATAACACCTTGCACAATAACATGTATTAATCTGGGCGAAATTGAAAAGTTTCCCTCGCTTGCCTCCGTTCAGCCAAAATATCCTCCTGCGCTCCCACTCCTCATTACCGTATGAAGGACTTCGCACCAGTGCCCCTTATGTACTTGCTTTCAAGCTACCGAGTACCTTACGATAAGGAACTCTGTGCAAGTTCCGTATCCTCAACACAGTGTCATGGATAGATGGTACTGTAATGAATTCTATTCAAGTCTTATATTTGTTTTCTTAGGATTGCAGTAGGAGATTTAGGAGTACCTGAGTTGCTTCTTAGTTAAGTGACTCGCACCTTCATTACCGTAAACGGTAACCAGTATTTGATCCGTTAATTGGGAACGAAAATCAACAAAGATGGTAAGTTTTATTTCGAGTTCATGCGCTGCTGCTCCTAAAACTAACAGTATCAATAGGCTTCTAATAAGTATAATGATAAATATGTTACTAATGATTACAGTTAAAGTACATATTTAGGTGCTGAAGATATATTTCACGGTTTAAATGTAGCTCTTACGCATTTACAGTTGTTCTACTCCTTTTTTAAATCCCTGATTGGGAAGGAAGTGGTCATAGAGCTCAAGAACGACTTGGCGTAAGTTATTATATTTTGAATTCAAAGACGTTATGTACCTTCTAAGTACTAACTATTTTTCTTGCGGTTTTGACCTGATCAATGTTTGTGCAATGCTACAGAATTTGTGGGACGCTCCATTCCGTGGATCAATATCTGAACATTAAATTATTGGAAATCAGTGTGACGGACCCAGATAAATACCCGCACATGGTAAGTCACAATTCATCTAAGTCCTGTCCAACCTGGCCTTAGGTCATCCATCCAATTCAAGGCCCGTGAACTAATTTAAGATGTGTCATTCCGAACCCCATTCATCATCTCATGCTCACTCTGATTCTAATAGTTGTCAGTCAAGAACTGCTTCATCCGGGGCTCCGTTATAAGATACATTCAATTACCGGCTGATGAAGTGGATACTCAGCTCCTCCAGGAGGCCTCAAGAAGAGAGTCAAAGCAGCAGTAGGCTCGGCCCAGACTGGTCTTTAGATTGAGACAAGTTCCAAGTAATCGTATCATTTTCAATCAGACCTTTTCTTTTTCCTGTTACTAAGTATGAAGGCGGTCGCCTTTGTATCCCCTTCTTTTCTTGTGACCCCTTGATTCTCCATTTGTACCGGTAGGTAAAGTGATGAAATTTTATTTTGTACTTATGGTACTTACCTAACTAGTTAATATAATACGGTAGGTATCACATTTATATACAAACAGGAGAATAAAATCCCGTTCTCCTCTTAAGGCTACATACTTCTTTAGGTGACGAATATTGATACATTTTATTTAGTTACAATTTGCACACATCTTTGGGTAAGCTGCATTGTAAGTGGGATACTGTAAGATATATTTTAATAATTTATGCTAAGCATAAGTACACAATAATTTGCACACAAGACTTAATAATTACAGAGTAGGTAGACTATTTACTGAGGTTCTTATTCAATGGATGTTTGCAAGTGAATAGACAGTGTTCAAGTGCTTCATAGATTTTAGGCAGCCGTCTATTACTTTCGTCTTTTACTTGGGCTTGTTCCTAAGTCTAGGGTTTTATTTCTCCGTACAAGTAGGTAGGTGTAAAATTTCTCAAAGTCCTGTAATCAATGGGTGTACTTCAATAATGTACAGTACACCATTAAGCTCGTATTTTGTTTAAGGAGAATCTGTTTTTTTAGGCATTCGGACTTACGACCAAACTTTATTTTACCACAACAGGGAACATCAATTCTATTCCTAATTTCTACACCTATCTCTATATCTGCACCATCACGATTAATTAGAAGTAACTAGTATGACCAGAAACAGGGGCAGGCCTTAGGCCTATTCTTAAGTGCTGAGGCTCCTGCGGGCATTAGGCTCGGATTCTTTCCCGTGACTCATTTATTGGGACCGGGTGGTGGTGCGGGAGGCTGGTTTTTCATTGGTAATCTTTGACTCCTCCAATTTGTGCCTGCCTGACTCGGTTCCCCCTGTGAATTTTAAACAGACGGAGTCAAACATACTGAATTTCAAAATTTAATTATGTGCATTCCAGCCGGGTTCTTCCTACTGCAATTTGAGTCCCTCTCCAGGTTCTTTATATTCTAGTCCCAGGCTCTCATTTTACCTTCTTTTTCCAGAGTAAGGTTCTACTAGCTTTGAAATTGGAAAAGAAATGAGACGAGGGCACAAAGGAGGCCAGAGGACTCTTTGAGTGACAAGTTTCAAAGGAAGACAAGACGAGACGCTGCGCTGCTTGCTCTTCTAAGAACTTAGAAAGTCTTCCTTTGATGAAACGAATTTGGAGCCTATCATGCTCACGTTATTAAGTCTTTTCCTTTAACAGGGACCTGTGAGTTTCTTTTTGAACAGATTTTGAGAGCTACGGTAAGTACTATGTATGCAGGTAACGTGGTATACTACTATGCATACACGTACGCAGTAAGTACGGTTATATCGATACTGACTCCAGAAATGAATTTAGCTCTGTATTTTGAAGTCCGGACAAAGTTTGTAAGGTATACATTCCGTAATGTTTGTGTGTAGTTTTACTAAAACGCGTAAAATCACCTAAAAATAAATGAGCATATCCACCTGGTATGCAGCAGATTTGTGAGCAAAAAAAAATTTAACCAGAAATTTTTACCAAATTTTAGCCATCTAAGATATCATAAAACCTGTTTCAGTTTTTCGGACTTCTGAATATAAAACTACACAGATTTATCCACGTGAGTGGATAGGAAATTATCATAAGCAAATTATTTATGTATTTTCTGTCTTGGTTGCCATTTGCGCCACTATTTAAAATCAATAATTGTTTGCATATTTGACTAACGGGGCTTTCTTTTGTCCATGTTAATTTCAATAGGTGTCCTGATTAACTCAGGACAGACAGACACGGATGAAATATCCTTCATAATCCCATTATGAGATTATCAGGAGATTTTGAGGGAGAAGGAAAAAAGGAGGGAAGGTGTCGATTTTGCTTTAAATTCGCACAGTTTAGTACAAATTTAAGATTTTATACTAAGGCAAACATCCTTATCAGAAAATTTTTGATTCTGTGAAGGATTTTCCATCCGCGACTGAGCTGAGGTTTGAGATCGTGGGTCGTGGGAATGACCTTATAGGATATAAGAGTTGGCCTAAATTAGTAATACAGTGTAAAACAATCCGAAAAGTGCAATTTTTCGATTTTAAGGATATTATTCAAAACTCTTAAACTTCATCTAATCATAATCATAAAAATCGGTTCATGTTTGGAGACAATATGGCTGTTTTTTTTCTGGGTCATGTTCGGATGCCAATTTCTTGACCGATCGTAGATGGAGACAAAGCATGCGTTAAATGGAAGCTTTAGGAAGTTAGGATGGAATTCATTAGTTAAGATACTTCAAGCAGGATAGCGACACAGACCACTGTTGAAAAGACACAGCGAGTCAAAGTTGTTAAAAAAACCCTTCACAATCTCATACAAATAGCACGCGAAAAACCGGACTTTTTTTTACAACTGTGATTGGGTCTAAATCAGAATTTTATGCTCTTTCCTGTGGTGGAATTTATTTAAGCGTGGAAATTACTGAAAAATCGAAAAACAGTAGGCTTGAAATATCACATATATAGACCGCTCTTATGCCCTCACATATTTTAATTTAAAAATAATTAACACTTTTTTATGGAATACCCACTAACGTAAAATAACCCTTAGTGTGTCTGCTACTTCCAAGAAAACTTATTCGAAAGGACTGAAAAATGTGTTATACAGCCACGAAGCCTAGCCAGTTATAGATTTTTAGGTTCCCATCATGGTGCTTTACTTTCCCTGGACTGAAATACATAGTCAGTATGAACTCCAAACTCTGCGTTCGGGTTCGGGAAATCTCTGGCTTGAAGCTCTGCTGGAGCTCAATTCCGAATTCAAGCCTTTCCTCTTCCCTCCAGGAGGGAGGCTAGTGCACTTTATGGCCCATCACATCCGGTCCAGGGTTCGGATTCAATCAACTCCGCATTATAGACTCTGATTTAAAACTCTCCTAAATGTTTGGGAGCCCCCTAAACTTTTTGGGACGTGACTTGGTCCACCAAAAGAGTTTTAAAGAGTTGGGGAGCTCTATTATTCTCCATCTGCCTTCCCGGCTGGGCGCTGGGCTCTAATCCTTTCTCTGAATAATATCCCATCCATCTCCATTTGATTGACTCGGAGTAATCTTAGTTGCATTTCGTATTTTGTGGTCTGAGCCGCCGATGAACAATGCAACGTATCCAGCATGGCCAGTACTTGTGCTCTATATACAGGTTTCTGCATGTTGGGGATTCTGGATCCGGAGTCGGTATTTGAATATACGTTCCCTTTGGATAGCCTACTACTCGCCCACTAGGCTTCTCTAATATTTGACTTGGACGGAGATAGGCTGAATACAAGGAAGGATCTCTAGGCTCAGCGTTCAGCCTCCCTATCCTATTTTATATTGTTCTCTCTAGACTCGGGGAATATATGCGGCCAACACCCAAGCTCTTGTCTTGGGCTGGAGTAGAAACCTTCGACCGCGGAGACAGTTCACATTTCAACTGAATTTTGCTATATTTTTTAATTCCAGAGTTATTCACATTTACGCCGATTTCGGAAGTCGAGAGAATCTGGGTTACAAATTGGAGCGTTTTTGTGTACAGTAGATTAGGGCGAAATATAGTGAGGATTTCACACTATTGCATGTTTTCAAAAAATTGTATTTCGTCTTCTGGATTGGGATTTGAATATTCCTGATGTTTCTTTAATCTTGAGACATGCTCCCAAAAGAAAACTAGAGCCCATATAAAGCTAAACCAGTGCAGATGTCGACTAAGCAAACCTAATCAAATCTAAACTGTATTTCTTATTTATTTATTTCTTAATTTCGTGCTCAAAAAATGTTTTACCGTAACTTATAATCAGAGTTATACTTAAGTATACTTAACAATATTGGGCTAATTCTGTTGTCAGATTTGATTCGGTTGGGTTAGGTTAGCGGTACAAAAAAATAAAAATTTATTCCAGTGAATGTTATACTTTTTTCCCGGAAAGCAATTTTTCGTACATGCAAAAGATAAGTGTATTGCGAATACTTCCTAGAAATAGAAGCCTACATGGGTCGCATGGTGTTTTCCCGAGAAGAGGCCGGCCTATATATATACTTTATGGAGGCGGGAGCCGAGACGGAGAGGGTTCTGTCTTCAGAATCCCTAGAATTCAATAAAGGTTCCCCGAGCCTACGATACAGGAATCCCAATGCAGTTTCTCCAGTGAAAGGGGGAGAAAGTTCCTGGCAGAATCTGAAGGAAGATGAGAGGCTTTGCTGGGAGCTGGAGCCCAATGTCATGTGCTATGGGCCTGGCTATGGCGGTCCTACTCCCTACTATGTATACCTACGTCCTACGTACGTACAATGAATTTCCTCCAGCAGCGCAGCGGAGGGAGGCTGCGTCTGGTATCCCTATAAGCAGAGAGTAGGTAGGCCAATATTTACCTTTCCATGGACGCCGGGCTCAGGGGTCCGTAAAGTATGAGTTCTGCATGAGGTAGAGCTTGTCAATGGGGTTGATCTGGGAGTAGGCAGGGAGGAGGAGGTCAGAGGTCGAGGGGCCATGATGGGCATGGGACGAGGAGGAGGAGGAGTGATGGTGCTCAAGGTGCTGGAGCTCGGGCCCAGAGTCATCCAGCCCGTCCAGCCCATTGCTGTCGTCCAGGGAGAGCTCGGAACTGCAGAAGCTCTCGCCCGAATTCGTTGGATAGGTGTCTGAAAGGTCAAAGGTCGAAGATGATTTAATGGGAACGGCTTGAGCGTATGGGCGATTCTCTACCTTCAGGGGAGTATGGCATGTTTGGGTTGAGGGGCTGGGAGGATGAGGGCGTGAAGGGGTCATCGGACTGACCCTCAAAGTAGTGGCCGGAGGGCTCGGAGGACGACGTGTCACTCTTGTGCTTGTCCTCCTTGTCCTTGGACGGGTCCTTGTCCCCTTTGGAGTCCGTGTCCTGCTTGGCCTTCCGCTGGATCTTCTTCATTTTGGCCCGCTGGTTCTGGAACCAGACCTGGACCACCCGCACGCTCAGTCCCGTCTCTTTTGCCAAGGCCTCTCGAACCTGGGGTCAGACGGTCATAGGGAAAATATGGTATTATCATTTAGTCCTAGGAACAATATAGAATTTACCGGCAATACCAAATTCGAATTAATTCCGTTGAATTTGCTTCAAACGACACAACAAAATACTTCTAGGTACCTATTTACTTACTTTTCTACATGGTTTCGGACTAATTTCAAAGGACGCTTTGAACTGACGACGCTGGGCGGAGGTGAGGATTGTCCTTGGCCGCTTCGGACCCCGACGTCCATCTCGAGGACGACTATTCTCGTCCCCAATCACGTCATCGCTTCCTGTGTACCCAAAACGTATTTCCTGTTACGTACTTCTACTAGCTCACTCTAAACATTATTGCAGGGTAGGAAGTTGGGATTGAAATCCGAATGGAAGGGATGAAGGGGATTATTGAAAATGATTGGGGAGGTTAGTGGATACTTTGCATGCTGGAGGGCCCGTGGGCCCAGTAGTACAGGATTTAATGGGACATGTCAGGAACTGCTGGGCTGCGGGTTGAGCTGGGTGATCTTTATTGGGATTGGGATGTAATGAGTGTGATTGGGAGTTGTGGGCGTTCTTACCGCGTGGACTATTGGATTGCTGGAGGAGGTACATTTCTTTTTCGAAGTCGGCCCGGCAGTAGATTTGCGTGCCACGGAGAATGAACTGATCCCCTTTCTGGAGGGGAGAGCAGCAGGCCGTGCAGACGAAACAGGCAAGGTGAAACACTTGACTCTGAAAACGGGAAAATATCAAATATGTAAATAGCAGAACCTAGTGCCTATGTCAGCTGGCACATACATCCATACATTTGGAGTAAATATATTCTTATTTTCAAACAGTAGCTTACTGGCAACAGAAACAGTAGCAACTTTTTTTTAAACTTAGCTAAGTGTAGCTTTGCTATTTGGGTTTCGTTGCTAGTTTAACCTTTATCTGTTTTAAGCAGAATTCAGTAACCTAGCTGCTAGTACTTTACGTTCCGTAATAATTAATCGAAGCTGTGTGTATATCCATTCCTATTGTACTCTTGAAACGCAGTTTCTCTCATGGCGAAATATAAATTGAGGCGTATTAGGATTAGGATTAGTAGATTGGTAGAGAGCGCTTTATTTCGTCTTTCCTTTAGTTTGGTTAATTTTTGGGGGACACATTGAATAAGTTCGTGTTAAATCGTACTTTTTGGCGCAAATGTTTCCGTTACATTTAATGTATTTTACAACTTAGCTCATATTTTGTGTTATGATACAACTATTTATATACATTTACCGATGTTCATACTTATTATTGCGTTTATCTTATATGTATATGTTACACACAGCCACAACTAGTTGTGAGCTCTTTTGTCACTACCGAGCATACCATACATATTTAATAACTTAACCTAACTCGAATGATACTATCAGATTGGGCTAGGCTAGATTAGCTTAGGTTCGGTTAAAATAGGTTAGGCTAAGTTAAGGTTAGTCAAATTTCGAAATGTCGTCATCTCGACATGTGGCTGGTTTCGACGCCCATTGTCCGTTCTCGGGTTTTGGGTGTAATATGTAAAAGCAGTCGATAAGGGGTTTGAAAAAGATTTGGAAAATGTTGTTCTGAAATTGAGTGTAGCATCTCAAAGTCTCTAAAGTGGTAGTGGTGGTAGTATTAATATGGATAGTTCGAGTGACTACAATTCTACGTTTCCATGTCCATGACTTGTTGTAAGACATTTGTCCCAACTTGTGGGCCTACTAAGACGGAGTGTGCTTTCTCCGAGTCCCACTCTCACCACAACGTCCCATCCGTCTCCATGAATATTAGATCAGGGGTTATGGAGTCGATCTGTCATTCGGCCAGAACTGTCCCTTACTTCTCAGCCTCATCCATTATTCTATCATTTACACTAGAGCGGCTGCCAATCCCATCCTCCCTGGATATTCTATGTAATAATGGTTTCTCCAACTTTCTCTAATCTTAAGTACTGGAAAGATTGTCTTTAGAATATACAGTGAGGTTTTTCAAAGTGGGCCACTCCGCCGGATTTAATTTTTATCAGTCCACATAACCTCGTGCTAAATCAGGTTCATACAA
>JAQFZY010002909.1:0-10636 GCA_034696285.1 Hypogastrura burkilli
CGACTGCCAGGTAAAATAAAATCCGCTAATTGTATGCATGCACTTAATATAAGTTTCTACAAAATCATTTTAGGGCAGGAAAGCATTTTTTGGTCGAATTATTAGAATAAGTGATTAAAAACATAACAGTAATTATTCTGAAAACTTTATACTTAGTTCTAATCGATAGGGGCCTTATTATATTGATTAAGCGCCTGGGGCGTTTATTTAATTTAAGACATCTAATGACTTTAAAAATTTAACACACTAAGTACAAACAATATACAGACTATATACGGTTCTGCACAAACACAAAATAACTAAGGCCCTCTACCAGCCAGAGGATTTTGATTTACATACAGGCACTGGCAGCCATTGCAGTGAGAGCTGACACAATGATGGTACTCATAGCTAGACTAGTTTTAGCCTGTCCATTGCAAAGGTCATTTTTACAGACGCAGATGAGCCCATCCTTCACTTCAGTCCCGTCCACTTTAAAGTCCAGCTTCCCCTTGAACTGTGGGAACGACGTGGGCAGGCACCGCATTTCTGTACTATTATCGAAGAGTCCCGCCGCGCCGTTCATGCACCTCCGAGCCCCTGCAACCTTCCCCTCGATTTCCCCCAAAAACTTGAGACAGTAACGCTCTTCAGGCCCACAGTGCTCGATATGGGTTGAGTCCCAACTTTTAGCGCAGGACGTACCGTTAGGCTCACGGTTTCCATTCCAGTCGCAGTTGTAACATACGAGGCCTGCAAATTATTAAATACTGGTGGTTGGTTCAAAAGTCGACATTTCCTACTCATTCCATGGATGACAGTAGGTTTAAGTTCATACCAAAAGCACCGTTTAGTATCAACGTAAGGAAGAGGCCAAGAGATGAGAATTTGTGCTGCATCGTGAATCGTGAGTCGTGAGTGGATTAAAATATATGTAGAAACTTTTAAAGTTTTGATGTTCTAATTATTCAACAAACTTTGTTTAAAGTGTCTAATGAATGATTATAATGTACTAATTGGCTGAAAAGCTTTGGACCGTCTATGAACACTACAACTATCGCAAAGGTTCTGTAGCTCTGGACCTGTCAACCTCTAACGAGTGTTAGATCATTGAAAAAATTCACTCATTAAGAAATAAAATGCTTATAAGGTTAACAGCTTGACCTCAAAAGCTAAAGTATAATGAGCATAGGTATAGGTATATATGTATGTAAATATGTTACACCCAAACCGATTGAAATAGCCATGACTACTGTGTTTTTGCCTTCGTGTTTTTGTTACCCAACACTGAGTAGATTTAAAGTTCAAAGACCAGGTCAATATTTTGCTACCTTTATCTAAGGCTATTTTGGGGGATTGACGTCAATTCCGTATGTCTATATAGTTTCGAGCACTACCTAACTATCAGATTGTGCAAAGTTGAATTCAATTTCGGGTACTCTTAAGATTATCACTCCCCCCCCTTGAAATGTCGGACATGAAGGAAGAAATATGACTAAATTCCAAATTTTGTTTTTACTGTTGCATTAAATAATACTAATTCTGCTCACATCTCAACAAAATGCATTTCAAGCACTATCTAGCGCGAAAGTTCGGCACATTTTTAAAACCCCTCCCAAAATTTCAATGCTGGACACGCCCATATGAACAGCTTCGACGTGTGTAATAAAGAGAGAGAGCAGTTAATATCGGATTTAGAAACATTTATTATAAATAGTACAAGGTTATATGAAAGTTTTGAAGTTAACAGACTACTGTATTTAGAACGTCAAATATTTTTATTTTCCAAAATACATATTAATTAGGCCAATGATACTGTAGTCATAAAATGAGAATTAATCCAACTCTGCCAGTGCTGTTTCAATACACAGACACACATAAAAGTCATAAAAGGATGTACATTTTAGCATCATTTTAATTAACTATTTGAAATTAATATTTTCCAACTATAGTATGACGTAGGCACTTGGATATCTATAACCTTTTAGTTCCAATGCAACTACTAAATGAAAGAAAGTTCTCGCGTGAAAGGCCTTCAATATCTATATTGAATCAATATTTTATATCTACATATGACCTAGCCGCTTGGCTATCTGTAACCTTATAATTCCAATGCAACTACTAAATGAAAGAAAGTTCTCACTTGAAAGGCCATTACACGGGGAAATAGAAAAGTAAGCATTTGGAGCCCGGCTCGTTATAATGTTTCCTCGGTTCATCCGTGTCCAGGAAAGCCAGGCAGAGCCAACAGAAGTGCGTCCCACACCTGATACAGTGCATCTGATTGCAAATTTCGTTTTTCTATTTAAAAAGAAGAAGAAAAGAATATGTATGAACTGTGCAAAAAACATTTCCACCAATTTTTGGAATTAGCTAATTTATCAATTTTAGCTGCTTAAAATTATATATTGACTGCAAATTGAAAATTGAAAAACTGAAAGCAATTATTTTAGCGCCCACGAAAGTGTAAATACGCGAACGCTGCATTATATTTTTTACGTTAGGTAAATCACGTTAATTTGCTGCTATTTCATTTGATTAAGTGAACTATGCAAATGTAAGGCCTGCAAATAGTTACATTTTTTTGCTGATGAATTAGATTTCCCTGCCACAAAAAACAAAAGTAATTTTAAAACGATCAATAAAATATAGACAAATATTTCGTATTGCCGATAAGTAGGAGTTAGTACCTCAATCTTAGCTCTACAGTTTGAATTGGGACACTTCTTGTAAACTTCTTTAATTAGGCGATCCGAATCCTGATGTAGATTTCTTTGGGCCTCCAGTTCTCGACTAATTCTCTCCCATTCCTCAGCAGTCTGGGCCGCATAGAGCCGCTCAGTTTCCGAACGAAGCTGTTCCTCGGTCATCACGCATGGATCCAATCCATGATACGCCTTACTGCAATCAGTGCAGAAGGCGTAGTTAGAGTAGTCACAGTAGCCGCACTCGGGCGAAGCCGGGACCCACTTCTGGCAGACTGGGCAGAGTACCTGGAAATTCGGTGTGCAATCAGATATTGACCCCGGGAACAATGTTTGAATGGACCTCATAGCTGTAGGACGCCTTTTGGACCTCTGCTGGTCAATAAATGGGCACATGGCCAATTGGATATGGCTTGTATTTTTCGCTCAGGAAGAAATGTGACGTTTTTATGAAAATTTTTTTACTGATTTAGGAAAAAATGTGACGATCTCAGGAAGAATAATAAACGCGCCTGAGAATTTAAAAATCGTGCCTCCAAATATCCTTACCTAACTAAATGTTGCTTAATCTAACCTAACGTTCAAAGTATTAAAAAAAAATTGACACATGGAGACTGAGATTGCTAACGCAATCTCAACCTAACCTAACCTAACTTCAATATTTAAAGTTAACAAAGAAACCGAAAAAATAAACCAAGACGAAGTTTCAAACCCATTAACTAAAACCGAGAACTATTTTTCCGGAAACAGTAATATTTTTTTCCTCAACGAGTCATATTTTTGCCTGAGCGAGTAATATTTTTCCCTAAAAGAGTTACATTTTTTATATGAAGCTGTTTCCTAAATGTGTAATATTTTTGCTGGTGCAAACATATTGTTCCATTGGATATTATGTAACCCGCTAGAGGGTCAAGGGGCGTTCTACAGATTTGGGGTCCATTCAAACACTTTCAGACAGCCAATATATGTAAGTGTCAGCCAAATCCGTCACGAGACCCTTTATTTTCCATGTGACATTTGCGTGACCCGAAGATGGTCAAGGCAAAAAACAATGGTTTTAAGGGTTATTAATTAAACATTTGTCAGGAGGTCAAGATGTACGAGTGTGCCAAAATTTAGAGAAATACCAAGCGCCATATATTGGGCGCGCGGCTCTTTGTTTGTAACAGTCATTCATGCTACGATAGTCTATATATATGACCAGATTATGCGTACGTCATTATCCAGTTTACCTTGTTGATTTCTTACGAAGCTGTTCTGACTATAACTGGAGTGACTATGATGGAAAATCAAAAACTTACAGTTTCTGGAATCTCACGGCTAATGACATCACTCAATAGAATTTCATCGTATTTCTTAAATGTTTCCTCGTCCAGGACCCGCCTAATCATTCCGTTATCGGCTTCCACATTGCATGCTTGTTCTGGGCACTGGAAACCATGAACATCCCCTTCCTTGACCTTGACCTCGAAATGGGTTCGGATACATTGAGAGCAATGGATATGCTCGCATCCAAAATGGATCCCAGTAGAGACTGGAGACATCTCCAGGCTGATACTGCCTTTAAATTTGTTCGAAACTTCAGGAACGGTTGTCTTTGAATCATGTGAATGCCGATCTGCGGCCTGAAGCGCCCTCTCTCTAGCCAATCTGTCAGTTGCGGCCTGTTGTAGACGCCTCGGCACTCTTGGGAGCTTTCCAAGGGCGTGTTTCCAAAACTTGAACCTGAAGCCCCGACATTTTGATTCTGCAATTAAAATCCCAGTATCAATAACTGGAGATACTGCTGCTATTAATTATAAAAAAGGTGACATTTAAGGGATATTGCGCATGAATATGTAATGTTTAATTTACAGTAGGAATGTCTTAAAATAAAATATGTGAGACATCTTAAGATAAGTATGGATATTTATTTTCGAAAATGATTTAATACTTTCTATGCCTCTTATTGCAAAATAACTGGTAAAAATAGAGAGAGCATGAATTTTGGGTTTGAAACACCCTTGGCAAGATATAAAACATGGAATTTTCGATTGACTGAATTCAACTTCCCAAAGCGACCAGTCAGTGTAAGTATGTCCAATATGTTAAACAATCAGCATGGCAAATACAGGTCAATAAACCACTTGCGCATGCGTAAAACCAAAATCAGAATAATAAGGAACGTACGTAAAATGTTGGCCCCCGGCTGTCTCTCCAGCATCAACATGGCTGCCGAATAGATCCTAAAGGAACTATCACTGACCATTCGCCGGACCAAATTATTCCCGGCCATGGTCACACATCCCGCCTTGAAACATTTTAAACGATCCAGATCCCCATTCATTATATGGTAGGCGAAAGTTTCCCCGACGCAGGTCTTGCAAGAGACGTGCCCACAGTCAAACTCTACTCTGTCCAGCTGGGAGAACCAAAGAGTACAGCTTTCACATCTGAAGGGTTCGACCTGACCCTCCGCCTCTTCATTGGCGGAACCGGGAGGTCCGACTTGGTGAACTCCTGATGTTGATTGGCGGTTGGGGCTGGTGCTGGTGCCCGGGTATTTGTACCTTGAGAAGCAGGCTCCCATGTTGAGCTTTGAGCTACGTAAATGTCGACGTCGACTGTGTATATAGACGGTCCCATTTCTATTGTCTCTATCTCTCCTTTGTGATACTCAAAATCAGGTGTTAAATTTTTAATGGGAGTCTTAGCCTCTAAATTCGATGAAGGCGACAGGGATTCATCCTCAATCGTCCGAGAAGACTCGGTGCCAATTCATATGAAAGACCTATCACTTTTGAACCATTGTTTATAGAAACAGAATTATATAGGAGACAGGAAGCGGCATATACGTACAATGTGCATATATTAAACATGGGGACTGGGGGGTATGTACCTGCGTGTTATATGCATTTTAAATACATATGTACTATGATTGCTGCATGTAGGCATGTAGTTCGTGTGAATATGAACCATTTTTATATACCTACGTAGTTAGTTTTTAAAACACTTTTAATTCGGACACAAAGTTTTTAATGCCTACATCTATACTAGAATTTTGTTACGGGGTTTAATACTCGACTGAGCTGAAATCCACCCAAGTATGCGCGTGAAAACCTCCGTCTGACCGTCTTTGAACAAAGTTACACATAGATGGCGCGCAGGTGGGCGTAATATGTGCACGCTGAGATTGGTGAGTTTCAATGTCACACTCATTCGCAGGTACGATGAAAATGTCCAGAAAATGTGATTGTTAGTTTATAAATCCAATGTTACGGCCCACGGCTGTGGTGGCGCGCTAGTTTTAATTAACTATTTGAAATCAATATTTTATATCTACATATGACGTAGCCGCTTGGCTATCTGTAACCTTTTAATTCCAATGCAAAATGCAACTACTAAATGAAAGGAAGTTCTCGCATGAAAGGCCATATTATTACAATGGGTAATAGAAAAGTAAGCATTTGGAGCCCGGCTCATTAAAATGTTTCTTCGGATCATCCATGTCCACGATTGCCAGGCAGAGCCAACAGAAGTGAGTCCCACACTTGATACAGTGCATGTGATTGCAACCTTCGCTTTTCTATTTAAAAAGGAATAAAAAGGTGTGTAAGAATACTGCAAAAACTATTTCTATCAATTTCTAGAATAGTTTTGCTAATTCCGATCTTTAACTGATTCAAATTATATTTTGACTGACAACACAGATATCGGCCGAGAGCAATGTTTTAGTGGTGACGAAAAGTACAAGCTCTACCAAAATATGCAAAGTTGCATTAGTATCAACTTTAGCTTTTTTACGTTAGGGGATCACGTTAATTTGCTGCTATTTAATAGGACTCAGATAAGTTTTGTAAATTCAAGGCCCACAAATGAAGAATTTTTTTCCCTGATGAGTAAGTAACGGATTTCAACATAAAAGCATATTCTTATGACGTATGACGTATATATTGCAAATCTTTTGCCAAATGTCCACGAATTCGGTCAGTACGACCTCATATTGCAGTTTCATTTGACATATTTTAGCATAGTTTGGACTTTTACGACATAGAATCATATTTTGCACTTTTTGTGTTTTAGTCCATATTTAAGGAAAAATAGTGTTTTTTTTTTTTATTTTGGTGACTTTTTACGCTAAAAATTATACTTTTACAGCCAAAATTTCAACAAATTTGAGCCTTCGGTGCTTTGTGTTTAAACACATATTTTAAATACGAAAATACTTAATTTGTTAAATATATTAATAGTTTCGTGCGCGTAAATGCATTTTATACTTGCTCACATGTCTTATTTTTTCGGCATATAATTTCTTTTTTAGAGCATATTTTATGTTATAAAAGCATAAAAGCAGTACGGCCAAATATTTGGCATTGTCCATAAGTAGGAGTTTGTACCTCAATATTGGCCCTACAGCCTGAATTGGGACACTTCTTGCAGACTTCTTTAATTAAGCGATCCGAGTCCTGGGCCTGTAGACTTCTTTGGGCCTCCAGTTCCCGACTAATTCTCTCCCGTTCCTCAGCGGTCTGGGCCGCCTGGAGCCTCTTAGTTTCAGCCAGACTCTGTTCCTCGGTTATCCCGCAGGAAGCCATTCCATGATACGCCTTGTTACAATTAGTACAAAAGTGGTAGTTACAGTCCTCACAGAAGCCGAACTCGGGCAGAGCTGGGACCCACTTCTGGCAAGATACTTTTGGGCAGAGTACCTGGACCGGAGCAAAATCTAATTAATAAAACGCTAAGGATCTTGGTTGCAACACCTATGCAAACTGTTTATGGGCACTGGAAACGTAATATACGCGTGTTGTTAGGGTAACGTTGGAATTCACTCAATAATTAAATATGCAGAAAGGAATTGTAGGACGTACTATAAACTACATACACCAATTAAAAGTAAAACCTATTTGGAGTATTGAGTATCTACAAAAAAAACTATTATTATTTTCATGTTACTATTCCATAAGCCAGGAAATTGATTGAAAATTGAGCAATTTCTCTCAGGTTAGTGGTAAATATGGCGCAAGGATGGAAACATGGAGTGCGAGTGATAGTTTGCCTTAAACTGTAGGCGCACGGTGTTGTAAATTGTATTTAAATGCTTCTTCTTTGAGTAGCCGACAAGCCCGCCCTAACGCGGAAACAGCAAGTACATTTTCTGCACATTTCTAGAGTGCATGTGTGCTCTAGAATAAAATGTGTTGAATGGAGGTATGATGGAACATGTACTCTAGAAATGTGCAGAAAATGTAGTTGCTGTTTCCGCTTTAGGGCGGGCTTGTTGGCTTTGGAAAATAATAAAGCTGTTTTCCAGCAGCTGGGACCAAAATGAAATATAAATATATATAATATAGCTGATATTATGGCTGGTCCCGTTTTTTGGCCAAATCCTAATATATACTCGAAAGTATGTTAATGCGTCATTCGTATGTCAGGTCTAAAAGCCATTTGATAAGTCGCTTCACGTAATTCGATTTCACATACTAATGATGACGTGTCAGGATTGTATACTTTGTTTTGTATAGTTAGAATTTACATATAACTCACATTCTATATTTCTGCATAGACCGTATAGCTACTATATTTTACAAAACTAAAACTGTTTAGTCAGGCGTCATGAGTCGAGCCATGTCCAACATTAGGGTTCTCGGAATATGCCCACAAATACTTGGAAATGCTTTGTATGTTTTAGAACTTGTAAAGCGTGGCATTACGTTTTACGTTCGTATGTATGAGAACGAACAAGAACCCGCGCTAGCGCGGAAACCAACTACTTTTGTGAACTTTTCTAGGACACACGTACTATTTAAATGAAAGGATTGAACTAAGATTTGCTGGCACGAATGTGCTTTAATCGGGTGTGCCAAAACTGAGTGAAATATAGATAAATACCAAACACCAAACACCATACATTGAGTGCGTGGTTGTTGGTGCTTACAAAAGTCAATACTTATGACCAGAAGTCGGATCGGTCATTGGCCAGCTTACTCCGTTGAGTTCCTACACAGCTGCTCTTGCTTTAACTGGAGTGACTATAATGGAAGATAAAAAGCTTACAGTTTCCGGAATTTCACGAGCAATGACGTCACTCAATAGAATTTCATCGTATTTCTTAAATGTTTCCTCGTCCAGGACCCGCCTAATCAATCCGTTATCGGCTTCCACACTGCATGCTGGTTCTGGGCAGCGTAAACCATGAACGGCCCTTTCCTTGACCTTGAGCTCGAAAAGGGCTAGGATACATTGAGGGCAATGGATATGCCCGCAGCCAAAATGGATCCCAGTGGAGACCGGAGCCGTATCCAGGCAGATACTGCATTTAAATTCGTTCGAAACCGCAGGAACCGTTGTCTTTGAATCCTGTGAATGCCGCTCTATGGCCTGAAGCTCCCTCTCCTTAACCAATCTGTCAACTGTGCTATGGTATCGACGCAGGCGTTCTTGAGAGATTTCCAAGGCCGTGTTCCCAGAGCTTGAACCTGGAGCCCCGACACTTTGCCTCTGAAATTAAAATCCCAGTATCAATAAATAGAGATACTGCTGCTACTACAAATAGTTATAAAAAAGTTATATTTTAGTATATTGTGCATGTGTATATAAAAATTGTAATTTACAGTAGGAAAATATTAAATTAAAATATGTGGGACATCCGAAGGTAAGAATGGATATTTATTTTAAAAATTATTTTATACTTTCTACGCATTCTTTTGCAAAATAAATGGTACAAATAGAGAAAGAATAAAGTTTGAGTTTGAAACACAACCTTCTTGGCAAGATATAGTAATACATGAAGACGAGATAACACTGAAAGTATTGCGTTTTCATTCTTTGTTAAATTGTCTAACGAACCCTTGATTTCTGTATGTCTTTAGACGCTGATCGACTTTTAAATGGACGCCTAAAGTCATAGTTCGCTTCCTTTACCCTTAAAATGGTCAGAAAATGTCAAATTGAGATTGGACAACCTTCGTTGAACACTTCTGAATCTTTCCATACTTGTAAATCTGTGACGCTGAACAATCTTTAAATGATCACCTAAGCCTTAACTTGACTCCTTAACCTCAAAAATGGTCGTTAGGCAAAGGTCATTCAGCTTTGGCATCCATTTTGGAGGTCAAGGACACAAATTCTGGCATTGGTGCTCATTTAAACATTATTAAGCACCGAAAGGTATACATGAATCACGGATTTATTTAAAAAATTTAACTCAAAGTGGGAACGGAATACTTTCAGTGCGATTTTCTCCACAATACAGATAACGTACTTTCAACAAATTGGCCTCCTGCTGTCCCTCCAACATGGCTGCCGAGTAGGTCCTAAACTCAATATTACTGACCATTCGGCGGACCAAGTTGGTCCCGGCCATGGCCCCACATCCCGCCTTAGCACATCTTAAGCGATCCAGATCTCCATTCCTGATGTGGCCCGAGAAAGCTGCCTCAACGCAGGTCTTGCATGAGACGTGACCACAGCCAAAGTCTACTCTGTCCGCCTGGATGTGCCCATCGTAGCAGGTATGACATGTGAAGTATTTGACCTGACGCTCCGTCCCTTGATTGGCGGAACCAGACGGTCCAGCTCGGTTAACTGGTACTGTTGATTGGCGGGTGGGGCCGGTGCTGGTTGCCGGGGATTTGGGCTTTGAGAAACAGGCTCCCATGCTGAGGTCGCTAAAGGTCGATGTCGACTGTGTGCGGAGATGGCCTCCTTCTATTGTCTCTCCCTCTCCTTTGCGATATGCATAACTAGATATTATGGTATTAATGGGAGTCTCAGCCTCCAGCCTCAGTTCTATGAAGACGACAGTAGTGACTCATCCTCAGTCGCTCGTGAAGACTCGGTGCCTATTCATGAGTAAAGACCGGACATATTCATATTTCCATATTTTTACTAAAGTGTGTGCCAGTCCCTTCATATTTCGGATCAAGTCACAGTGACCCGATATACCGAATTTTATTTGGCATGTTTGAGCA
>JAQFZY010002910.1:0-10634 GCA_034696285.1 Hypogastrura burkilli
TGTCACCCGGGTAGGCCACCCGGTAAAACTCGTGTAGGCCACGGCCTACTTGGCCTACTCCTAGTTCCGCCACTGTTGAGCATATACAATGACTGTCAGTGATCAGTTACTAAAGCGACGTTAATATTACTAGACAAATGGGAAATGGATATTTTACATTAAACTGCACGGATACTGCATAGGAAATTGTGCTAAATGATTTTTTTGGACTAGCCAACAAGAACCCGCACTAACGCGGAAACCAGCTATATGTACCTACTTTTTCAGAACATTTCTATCCCACGTGCCAGAAAATTTGCTTTCAATACTTTCACTTAAATGGCACATGTATGCTAGAAATTTTCAAAAAAAAAGTAGTTGATTGCCACGCTACCGCAAGTTCTTGTTGGCTTTCATATTATAATTCACCCATTTATTGTAACCCAAAAAATATAACTTAGCCGATTCATATTACATAAAAGACCTGATTAATTTTGTTTGTTGAATATCTACCCTACAAACATTTCCACGCTTCCACCATTTATTTCGCGCTGAAAAGATACACTTTTTGGGTAGTATTAGTATTACCTACAACGCGTTTTTGGGTAGGTACCGAAGTCAGGGCCGAAGGTAATCCTTGATTTTTTTTTCGCCTGAATTAACACAACGTCATTTGAATATGGAATGAAAAGCATGGGTATCGATTACAGATGCATATATTTTTTGATCGGTAAAAGAATCATGTCATCGTCATTACGTCAAAAAAAGAACCGAAATTGAATCCAGGTAAGTACTTACTACTTTGACTTAGAACGCACTACATAAAATTATTCGAAAAACGCATATTAAGTAAACTGTACTCTGAGCAACGAAGCGTTCTGATTTTGCATGCAATTTTGGTACTAATTTGACTATTAATCTAATTATCGACAATTTCAGCGTGACTGGACGTCCCCTTATACGCAGGCTATGATGTTATGAGAATTCCGCGCTTGATTTTGATGTCGCGTCAAAGTCAAACGTTTTCAAAAATACCACATTTTCCTTTTGATTTTTAATTTAATATCTACGCATCCAATTGTAAAATTAATTGCACAACTGGAAATTGGAAAGAGTATATAAAGTTCTTGTTTAGAGCCAGCCTTTAGAAAGAAGTAAAATTGATAGATTTCAAAATACATACAAAAGTTTGCCTTGATTGAACTCGACTTCCCAAACTGGTCAGTATGCATCCATGCAAACAATTCAATTCACTGAAGAATGAGCTGCATGTAGCGTAGTATTGTATAGTATGGAATTCGCCGGTGGCGGGATGGGATTGAAGACCTGTATACGAAGAGTAGATTTGATTGAGCCTACGTGAGGCCTGCGGCCTTTATTTCCTGTCACAAAGAGAAAAGATCATCCGATCCCTGACGTCAGAGTGAAACACATGCAAGGTGAACCCCGCCGAAAACAACTTCATCACATTACATTATATTACTCTCCTCTCCGGAGGAAGGTCTCTCCTTTTCTACATACATAGAATAATATTTAGAAAAATATTTAGGAAATACTCTCCCCAGTTCCCTACGCCCTCTGACCTCTGACCCCTGTCCCACTTGAGGACTCATCTCTCCTCAACAATATAACTTTGGAAATCTTCCAAGAGTTTTATGGGTCATCATCCTCAACATTCCTAGTTCCTAGTATTACATTTTACATCTACATCAGGTACCTAGTACACCTAGTCTATAGGCGCTTCTTTAGGAAATGGTCATCAACGTAAAGTATTTACATACGTGTCAAGTGATAGTTCTATGTGGAACTGGGACCGGAAGTAACTGACATTTACAAAATAGAGATAAGGTGTAAGGTGTGGCGTATGTTTGTTTAAATTGTCTTATTAGTGTTCATCTGAGATAGCAGCAGAGGTTGGTAAGTCAAATGTCATAGGGGGACATTCATGGAAATTGGAGATAACTAGTTAGTTTAGATACTCGCTATTTTTTACAGGATATACTGTATTTGACATTTTACGTCAAATCTTTAAGTTGATACTGTTATTTATTTATTGTTTCTGGTCTGAGTCTAATGAAGGTCTTTTACACGTTAGATTGTTTATCTGCTGGCTCGCTCCGAAGTAGTCCTGTACTGATGATCTCGAGTCCTGAGCTGAATCTAAACCAGGAGCAGGGAGCAGGGGCAGGGTTCTTGCTAAATAGTAACTGTTGGGTGGTTTGTAAGTGCAACCGTACTACTGACTACTGAGTCCATGGATTAAGTACACAAGTAAGTCCGTTTACATACAGAGAGCACAGATGTGACAAATACAGAATAACTTAGATTAATATTGAAACTTCAGACATTGACCTTCGTGTTAGTTGTGTAGCGTGTGACATTGAGGAGTGCCACAGTTCTTATTTCTTGATCACATACACATAACACGAGGTCTGAACTCACTGGACACAATTAATGCTTAAATACATCATGTAGGTTGTGTGGGCCATGTATGTATGTATCTTGGAATCATTGTGCATGAATTTGGCTCGCTTTATTAATTTGTGTTTGTGTTCTATACTTCTACGTCATCCCTCTCCTAGTCTTGTGCTTGTACAATCAAAATCATTTGTATCTGTGTACGCTTTTGCACGTTTCTGTTCGTTATTTGTATTGTCTGTATTCGTTTTATGTAAATTCAACTTTTATCCGATGTGCTTTATGAAGACATATTGTGAGCTCCTTATGTGTATACATAGGTATTTAACCTTCTGCACGAAAGTTATGACCCCCTCCTACATTTGTGCAAAGTTCCATTGCAACAACTCAGATTAGCGTAAATCTTTAATTAAGCTAGTCGAGAAATTAATAATATTATAACAAGTGCAAGTTATAAGTTTTTAAATGAATTATGCAAGCGATAATGTCCTAGGATTTTAGCATGTATTATATAATAACTAGTAGATAACAGAGGAAAGCATATCAATATCTTTCGGGAATTATGTACAATGTCCTTGGGGTCCTAATTGCTAATTTTTCTTTTAACGTTGATAAAATTGAAAGGGTTGTATTGAACTGTACTAAAATGGCAAGTATATCTTTCCTTTACACGCTTTACACATACATGGAGTTGGAAACATGATACTATGTATTTATTCGTATTAGCATGAAGACTGATTGATTATTCCGCTGCCCAGGTTTCCTTTATGTATACCTGTTAATTATGTACTATTTACTTATGACGAATGAGGAAACAACATTCACGTGCCATTCTTCAGCCAAGAATACTTTGAGCATCTTGCCTATTATTATTTCCAGGTCTAGGTTTAGGTATTTTGGACAATCCTAGATCCACGTGCGCCTTTTTCCATTTGAAGTATTAATAATAACATTTGTATGTAATAAATATCGGTTAGCTCGTACTACTTTTAATTGCAACTGATTGTGTTAAAGTTAAGGAGCACTCCAAGTTCTTCTACACGACAGAGCGTGTGAACGAGTGGCCAGCGGCTTTCATAATTCGTATGCGGACGGAGTAGGTTTATAGGCTGTAGTTACGTATTATGGAGCTTTTACACTTACTCCAAGCTACATACATATGTAGTAGCAGCTACTACTATGTAGTACTGACAGGGCAGGTTTGATCCGTTGTTGCATTTGGCAATAAGCAGCAGTATATGAATATGTATCTGTAGCTGTACAGTCTGGCCCATAATACCATGTCCTTAGTTATTATAAGGAAATTCCATCATATGCCACACGCTATGTATATTAATTATACTCCATAAGAAAAAGGAAACAATATTCCCAGCCACAATGAGGCATTCTTGTCTAACCTTGATCGCAGATCGCAGCACAATAAGGATTTCGTTGAATGTTGTAGTATTCTGTGGAGTTATGTAACCCGGAAATTTCATGACCCTGCGAATCCGAACACGTAATTTGAGCCAAGGGAGGAGCTAATTTAATTATTGCTCATTCTTCTACCAATACCTCCTTAGACATTATAGCAGTTAACACTCTGGACCTCCGCACGATTTACCTTTCCCCTCAATTTGAAGTATTGGTCGTGATAGTTGGGCTGTAGACATTCCAGGAGCACGTGTGGGAGGGTAAATCATCTCATCCTCAGCAGCCGATAAGATCACCCATGTCTGCATGGTCTGTCCCATTTCCAAGATCTCTGTTGTACCAAATCCCGCTTTTGAGTGTATTCTTCTCGGTAATAGCTAGGTAACTGACTGTCTTGTTTTGAGAGTCTATATGTATTTTTGTCAGGTGTGTTGTTGTGTTGAAGGTGTAAGTACTACCACCCAGCTCTTAAAGAGATAGAAGTGAAAGTTGACGCATCGGAGAAAGTTTTTCCTCTTCAATGATGGATTGGAATTGATTGAAAACTGATTTGAACACTACCCAGGGGTTTTAGGATCTGTTCATATTATTCTGTCCGGTATTTTTGCTATATTCTGTCGCCAGGTAGGTGTGGGGTTAAGTAGTGCTATAGTTTTGGCAGTGAGAGCATTCTGGGACACCTAAGGCAAACTATTTCTGGAACGGACCTTACTGGTTTTTGTATAAATTTTTCCGTTTTTGGCTCCCTGGGAATCCGACCTCAAATGTACCACCGTACATTGTCATAAACCCTTCCGGGATACTAAGTAGAACTCACTTGGTTGGGTACATTGCGTATGCGTAAAGTCCCAAAAAACTCGTCAAAGCTGGTGAAAATCATTTTGAAAAAGAAAACACTTCATTACCTCCTGAGGTCACGGTCAGGTCAGCAAGGTCAAGTGGTATACGTTATTTTTAATCCTCATAAAATCAGCTTACCATTGATATGTTACTCGCATGGGTATGAGCGATGACCTTTGACCCCGCCCTCCCACTATGAAGGCATGTTTTTTTTTTTAATTCTACTATGCGTTATAGTACTACTAATTAATAATGAATTGCACAATGTGGCTACTTGTGCAAATGATTTTGATTTTTCCGAGTACCATACTTCAGAAATATTTGTAGGTGTGATAAGTACTGTATATACAAGGTTCCTGGTGTGCGCCGTTGTACTACAACCTAGTACTTTGTATCATAATGCACCAGATTAAACCTCAATTTGTTTCCGTATTAGAAAAACAGATTTTTGGTACCTTACGTATGCGCAATAGACTCAACCATAGGTGTTCTGGGATCATGGTGGCGTCTAGTATAATGTACCGGACATTTTAGGTCGAATGGGCACGGACCCCAAAATAGAAGATTTTCTACAAAAAACCGTAAGGTCCTTTTGAAAATTAAATTGAACACAACAATACGCATGTTCGTGCATTAGGTACTATATGTATGTATAATACGTAGGAGACTGTATTATGAAAGAAAAAGGTTCAAATTCAGGTTCAGGCCCAGGTGTATAGTTACAGGCCCCAGCATTAAAGTAAGATGGATTTATCATTCTCATGCATACTAATTCCCAACCGCAGGATCTTCATTCCATTTACTTTATTTGTCTGGTTGTCAGTTGCCACCAAATTGTTATCTTGTTTAATTAAACGTGATTTGTCTTTGGATGTAAATTCTTAAATATAAGGAGCCAATAGTACTGAATATCTTCCAGTTCGGTTCTAGAAAGGCAAGGGAACGGTTGTGCCGATAGCGCTTATTCTAAGGATCCCTACTGTCAAGTTAAAGTATTCTCCTATAGTTGTCCGGACTGGATTCTGGAGAAGTAGAGGTAATAATGGTACAACAAACAACTACCTGTATCTTATGTAATCTCAGAGTGGTTCTGTACTCGGATTACCTTGAATCAAGTTCAACCTCTCCATTCAATTCAACCGTTCAACTTCTTCAATATCCTTCCCTAATCCCAAAAAAACTAGCCTCCTAAAGAATCCTGTGGTTAACATTAGTACTAGGCTCTGGATCCATTGTTTAGCATATAATAATAGGGAATGGGACCTGTTAACGGGAAATCCCTGGACCCTGGAGGCATTGTTGTAATAGGATTATTGTCATGGTGGATGATTTCTCCAGGTCCAGGAGCATGAAGCCATGATTCGTCTTTTTTTAGATTCACGATCTTCACGAGTGAAGATGTACTGAATAGAATTTTCCATTCTACACTCATTTTTTAGGATTAGCGTAAACGTGGTGACTCTATGATTCAGGTTCTGAAGTGATTTTCACACTTGCTCATCATGCGATTGGATCCCGAATTCAGGGCATGCATGGTAGGAGGGGGACTGATAAGGGTTTTTTCAAATTTTGGGGACAGTTGCAGTATTTCTACTAGTCAAGTTCTGTGACGGCTGGATCCTTGGATGCTCAGTGACTGTATGGTGGGTGCATGATTGAGTCCTGCTCCCCCGCCAGCTCAGCTCGTGTGAATAGAAGCTCTACAGTGTATTCATAAGTGGGACCTGCCATAGGGAAATAGTGTACCCGTGTACCCACTATTACACTTATGTGTACGGGATTTTGTAATGGTGTGAATCCTAGTTTATGGTATGACTGGGTGCTGGGTGACAAGCGGCGGGCTATGTCCCTATAACGTGTCCAGCTCCTTTCGAAGGGTGGAGACCTGGCGGGGGGAGGCTCGGAGTCTAGGGGGCAATTTTCAGTGACTTTTTAACTCCTGACACTCCGTAATATGTCTGGACTTTTCTCCAGGTGGCTAGCCAGCGTACAAGCCGCAATGGCAGACCAAACTTCGAACGATAGTACTCCAGCAGGTATTTATAAAAAAAGTACAATACCATAAATCAATTCTTAATCCCAGCTCTTTAACTAAAATAAGTAATGCTAAGTGGATTTCCGATTCTTGTACTGTATTACTATCTGTGCTCCTACCGAGGGTTATTTCTCTCTTAAAATCAACATTCCTGATTTCTGGTGTAAAGCGAATGTCGTTTCGCCAAACCCGTAAAATCTCTTTTTGTTTTCCTGCTTTTTCACGTTGCACACTATTGTCCTCAGTTCTGTATTTTCCTGTCCAGTAATTCTAGTGCATGCGATTTTGTGTGTTGTGGAGTATTTTGCCTTGTGCTTCCATTTTGATTTTGTTTTTCATTTGATGAATTGTGTTTCCTAGTTTTACTTTATTTTATCTATTATTTTTTGAATGCTGTGTTTTCTTTTGTTTTCCTCCTACTAATCCCAACTCCCCAGGTCAAAAGAATGCTGATGAGCAACGTGTCAATTTTGTTGTTGGAGATATTGACGCGGACGATGCGGCCGAGGACTTGTCAGGGGACACCTTCGGGCGGAGGCCAAGTGATGGCTCAAGTGACACTTTCGCAACCACGTTTACTCGGCCCGGCTCAAGTGAGTCAATAGGTTGGAACGAGCGACGAAGGAGGCTAAGGTAAGACATTCAGTACCATTTCTTTTTATTTCGAAAACCGGCGTTTAAATTCAGAATGCACAGTTGGTACATCCACGGTAGTACAATTTCCTTGAGCAAATAGTGAAGCAGCCGGTAGCGTCTGAAGCACATTCTAAGATTTAGATTTGTCTGTGTGCATAAGGTGTTAGTCTCGCGTCTTATTTTCATAGTATCGTATACCTACTATGTAGGTACTAGATTAGAGTAGAGAGAGGCCACAGGGCAAGAGCATATTATTTTTGTAGGTGAACCCAGAGGAATAGAGTTATTAAACATGAGTAAGGCTGATTTTTCTGCTAAAGAAGACCTGACCCAGACAGACTCAGGCTGACATTGATTCGGCTGCTCAAGTTCATTTTTGCTCTGCATGTGTGTCAGAAGTCCGCTAGAATTGGAGCAATAGTTATCTTCCTACTATAAACTAGCCGGTTGCAAAAGTGTCCCCCACCAGTGTTAGGTAACGGGCTTAATTTTATCAATGCGTATTCATCCTCTTCAAACCCACTTGCAAGTTGCATGAATAATATGCATGCAACCACATCACCTCATACACATCATGTCCACATGGATATTTTGTATCCTTATCACGCCTATAATAATAAATGCTCGAATGAGCATCGTGCTCGTTGAGATTCCATTTGAAATTACGTACTCCGCTAAAATTCTAAGAGTAACGCTGGCAGCGAGTAAATGACGAATTAACAAATCCAGATCAAATAGAATATTAGTAAGGTCTACATTATCATTAAGTTAAATGGAGATTAGGTAATGGGAATTGGCCCCAAATCCTAAAATTCGAGTTCGGAATTTTTCCGAATTTGGAGGTTCAAAATGAGAGATTAATTTGACTTTCGCATTTACATAAGGAGAATACGAAATCATAGTTTTAAGCAAGGGAAATTCTGGGCGTACACGTATTCATCTCAATTTGATACATCATACAATAAATATCTAAGTGAATAGAGGTTATATGAACTAAAAACCTTGATTTTGTTTATTTGAAAAAAAATCTCAGAGAACGAAAAGTAAAGAAAAAACGAAAAAGTACAACTATAAGCACTAAACAATACGCAGAGTTTCATTGTATAATAGCGTATTGTGTCCTTACCAAAAGTTTTTAAGCAAACTCGACTAAAGCAGCGATATATGCATAGATTAACTAATGTTAGAAGAATTAGGAGAAATAAATTACATCGAACTTTTAATAGCCTTAAGCCCACCTTAAGCGTAACGGAATTGCATATTTCGCTGCCAGGTGTGAAATATATATTACGTGCGGTGTAGTAGGAGTAGGACGTAGAGGACCCAGGATTAGGGTATACATATTATAGTGTTCAACAGATCAATCTCCCCTCAACAACAAAGGAATTCAAATTATTTAGGTACTTATAGATTTTTAAAATTTGATTCTGGCATTAAAAACGTATTAACGGCTGTAACGTATTGTATTATGCTCCTAGTGTCATTAATTTTGGCCCAGAATGGGTGCAGACTGGGTTGCTTTTCAGACTCGAGCAGGTACAGCTCAAATGAACTGCATAATTGGCAGTAAGTGCCGGATAAATTATGCTCACTTAGTTAAGCGCCAGAAATAGCATCACCTACAACCCGCCAGCTGTTGCTGGAACACGTAGCACTTTGCTCATCAGCTACGGGGCACGACTAAAAAATTGGGGATTTTCAAAAAGTATTACTGTTACTTGTGCTTTCCAGTAATATGGTTATATTAAAGTTTGCATTTTGAATATTGCATTTTTTTAGTTCTGAAACTTTGGCATTGGTTACCGAGTAAATCCATCGGATTGCTAATGTGTGAAGAAATTAAAAATTGCAGGCCACAAACTGCGGAGCGTCCTCTGCATTTTCACACCATTATATATTCTCAACTTTCATAATTTGGAACCTGTTAACTGTTTGCTACAATTATATAAATCTCGTCAGTAATGCAATGCCTTAAAAAACTCGGCCGCACTACTGGCTAAGGAAAGTAAAAGCTACTCTCGCCTAAGTCCGTGGGTAAGAGTATTTAGTAGTTACTCTCGCAGGTAATTTTACTTAAAAATAAAAAATAATGAAATTAGAAGTTACTCTCGCTTGTTTTAAGTCCGTGAGTAAGAGTATGTAGTAGTTACTCTCGCAGATAATTTTACTTTGAAACCAAAAACAATGAAAGTGAAAGTTACTGTCGGCTATGTTTTAGATAAAACTTGATTTCGGAATGAATGTAGAAGTCACTTCTTGTAAAGAAGAACCTTGGTAACAGTGAGAGGTAAAGGGCGGGATACCTACCAAATAAAAATAAATAAAAAGTTACTCTCGCCCAAGTAAACAAAAAAGGTCACAGACAGACGGACGGACAGACATGCTCGGTCGCAATAGCTTATTCTGCTTCGCAAGCTAGCGCTTGGAGACAGAGGCGGAGTACGCCAATGAATGGAGTTAATTTATATTGCGTTTCACCAGACACCAGACAGGAGAAAAGGGGGCAATGGAGGGTACATTGACAATTCTTAAGAATGCATGGGCTAAGGGAGCCGATCATTGGAAAAATAATCCTCCTCATCGTTCTTCTTTTCTGCATAGTATTGTACTCCATCCCTACGAGCTGAAAGAATTAGAAATGGGATTCATAAGAATGACGAGGGCCGTGTGAACTTTTATTTATTGGAATTTACTAGAGTAATTAATTTGGAATAGTATAGGGTGTGACAATGATAAGGGTCTGGACTCTTGGACTCCAATCTTATGGACGTGTCCTGGAGTTGCCATGCTGGGAATTATTTTAGTACTGATTCGTCTTCGATTCCGATGGCAGTGACAGTCTAGTTTTGCCCGAAGAGGAGCCTTATATGTTGAGTTGTCCAGCCGCTTCATCGCCTGCCAAACCCAAACCCAGTTAGTTACGTCAAAGATCAAAATCCTTTCCAAAATTACGCCGCTGCTTGTAGACTGTTCGAAGAATGAGGCGCTCAGATTTTAGCATGCGGGCAGCATCCAAGTAAGTTACTTTCCTCACATTTCCTCCCTAAGATTTCTCATATGAACTTTCTCTCGGAGAAAGTCCACATTCATGTAACCCTCCTTATCTGTATAAGAGCCCGTTTAACAGTTTATTTACTAGCTAATTACGTCCAAGAAAGAATCCACTGACTTCTACAATGAATTAAGTATCCATACTTTTAATATAAGTCATTATTTGTAACTAATTTAATGACTCGCCCAACGTAATGACAATTACCCTATTCTGGGATCTCTATTTCAATAAACAAATACGAATTGGAGCTCACTAGACTGG
>JAQFZY010002911.1:0-10627 GCA_034696285.1 Hypogastrura burkilli
AGCCGGAAAGACTGATAGAGCTTTAAAATGCTAGTTATTTATCAAATATGGACACCACATTCCAAGATTTGAGCAAGCATTACAACCTAATACTCGTCATTCACGTTGCCACTGCTACTACAGAAAGAAGTTTCAGTGCATTGGCGAATCAAGAGCCCAGCTTTGAACTGAACAAGACGTTACCGACGTCTTGTATCATAAGCAGGGATGAGTATCGAAACGATTCCGATACCAATACCTCAACTAGAAAAAAATTCGATTCCGATCTTAGTTCCGATTCCTAATTTTTAAAATTCCGATTCCGATTCTTTTCCATTCCGCACAAACATTTTGGATTCCGATTCCGACTGGTTATTTCCTATCCTTCCTATTTTGTTATATAAATATTTCAGTCCTTAGGTTTATAGTTTAATTTTTTAGTTTTGAGTGATTTACGGAGAATGAAGCCCAAATTTTGCGACATTTTATCTGGTAAAACACTAAAATGCTGCTATTAGAAAAAACTATATACTGGGAACCTGCAGAATATGCATATGCTAATTACTTGAATGGGTGCCTAACTCCAGAAGCAGAATACTATAAAAGGTAACAAAAACTAAAATAAATAGGTATTATGTATCGGTGAAGTGAGTAAAGGGTCAATGCACAATAAGCCCTTTCTCCCTTCAGACTTGAAATACAACTCCTACAACCTACCCAAACCTCAAATTGCTTTCCTGTTCACGAATACAAAGGAAAATGTGAAGTATCGGAATCAAGATAAAAATTCAAGTATTTCATTTCAGGATTTGCTAGTTTGAAAAAATCCTGATTCCCGTACAGATTCCTGAATTTTTAACATCAATTTCGATACCTCGATTCTTTTCGATTGCAGTACCTATTCCGGGTCATATAAGAGTTGAATTCAACTTATATAATACCATTTTCTTGACACTTTTTTTATAGTAGTAGTAGTTTATTGCCGTCTTTTTTCGAGCTTTCGCCCACGAGACGGTTTCAATCAAATTACATATACATATATAGTATATAAACCAAGCATTATGTATTAGTGAGTATTAATAAGTTTAAGTAAATACACATACGTATATGAATAAGTAAGCATGATTATATAAGAGATTATGAACAGGCCTAGCTAGGTATGGGTAACTATGTATAACTACTTAATTAATTGGGTTGAAGTACAAATAATGCGTAGGGCTAAATACCACTTTTTATTACTTATACATGTCTGACAATCTACATCGTAAATTATTTATATTTACTGTTCTAAGTTCATTTGCCTTAGTTTTAGTCTAGACAAGACGGCGTTCGTGAATCGTTTGACTTTTTCTCTTTCTTTGTAGTGTAATGAGCTTAATACATGCATTAAATCAGAATTGGCCAAAATTCTTCTAATAGATGTACTATGTTATCCTGCTTATTTAGAGTACAGCAAACATCAGTTTCGTTGCTAAAAACATACAGGCTACCTTCTACAGACAATGAGTTAGATCTAAGACGACAAGCCGCACTTTTTTTATAGTATACTTCGAATATCCATCAGATTCGGCGAAGTGAAATAATTTGCACTTATGCTTATGGAGCTTCTATGTATACAAGCCATTATTCTTAGTATATAAATTTTAACTTTGCCTACCCCAGTAAAAATCCTGGCGGCGCCCCTGGTAGTAATCTGAACCCTACTTAATATTAAAAAGCAAAGTATAATCGAATAACTGCCTGACTGTAACCTACTTATTGAATACCAGCTGACTTAATAGAGCTTTCGTCCAGCTGTAGTACCATTTAAGAACAGAATTTTATCAAACAAATTAAGACCGTATACGCATTTAAAAATAATAATTAAAATCAGCTTAACTTAAAATCACCAAAAGACCAACAAATCCCTCAATTTGACTGACACTCACTGACACCTACTTTCTCCTGCCACCAACGTTTGACTGTCCAAATTAACAATTTCCGAAAACTCGAATCTTTAAATCAAATTTTTACGAAATAAATAAATTAAGCCGTTTTTCAAAGACGAAGACGAAAAGAAGAAACGTAATTATCACAATTGAGAGTACAGATAGAGGTCATTCACCTCAGACAAAACATGAACTAATTTAAGGCACACGTCCAATTCACACATCCAACTTATTGACCTGTAACCACAAACATGTACATGTATGCAGTATAGTGAGTAGTAGTAGCAGGTGTGTGCACACATAATGTGGTGTCTTTTCGAAACAAATAAATGCAAATGCGGAGTGATATGGAATACAGATGTCAAAACTGGCGGTAGATTTAAACATGTAAACATTGAACAGAACATTCAGTCTACTTTGCGTCGGACGTACAACAGCGTGTCAGCCTTTAAGTAATCGTCGAGTTTTGGCAAATAAATCATAGTCCTTACTCCTAATACGCATTAATTGCTATTGGAGACGGGAGACACCACGACCAACACGGCGACTCTTGTTTATAGTAAACAAATTCTTGGAAGCTGTAATTGAATTCGAAACGCCGCCCCCTCTTCCATATTAAATTAAATTATAATCCATATTGCTATGGGAGACGGGAGACGGGAGCCATTGTTGACATAAAACTTGAATCGCGGACGCAGAGATACACAGAAAGACTAACTTATTAAGTAGGATGATTTTATTATCCTTACAATAAATTACTTGAAGTTCAAGTTAGGTGCATTATAAAATATTGGAATGTATTGTCATGACATTATTAAACGATTACATGACGAATCATCCAATATCCTAGGCTCATGCTGAGCAGGAGTCGACACAGTGTTGTATGTACAGAGTGTCCCAATAAGGATGAGAATTTTTTAAATTTGGCGGGAGGTAAAATTACACGAGCTCACGTGACAAGAGACAAAATGTCGCAGGGAGTGGCATTTAAACTGGGCTTGCTGACTCCCCTCAGATATGATTATGAACTTTAAGCTAGCAGGTTGCTTTGGCTTTTGCCGTCAGAAGCTGAAGTGTCAATTTAAATGCCGCTCCGTGTGCTATTTTGGCTTTTGTCACGTAAGCTCATGTAATTTTACCTCCCGCCAAATCAAAAAAATTCTCATCCTTATTGGGACACTCTGTATCTTGTAATTATACATTTACCTATATAGGTATAGCACTTATACTTTACTACAACTGTTCCAAAGTAAATACCCATCATCAATCGTCACCGTACAATAAAAACTATGCACCCAGTCAATTACCTATAAATTGAACTACGTAGAATCGACATATGATAGGTTATATATGATATTTTTTAGATCAGACAACATGTTAATATGTAGCGGTAGGAGCATCTGGGTATCCAGCATTGTAAACTATCCACTACTGGAACGTTTCGGGATCATTAACTTTTGAGTGCAAATTAAAGGATTTGTAACCATGACCTGCAATATGAGATGAGCCTCTTTATGATAGTTAATATATGCCAATTCGGCGCTCAAGTCCATGGTCACCTGTGGATACAATGCCGCAGAGCCAATCTGCCACCTGGCATGTCAGTCGGCCACCAGAATCTACGTGGCAGGCCCCTCTCCTCTCCGTACACGCCACACATGTACATATGTACTACACATTAATCCGTATTGATACTCTAAGTCTTGTCCGAGCGGGACTTATTTGAGTAGCCTCCACTTTAGGCTTCTTATTTATACCTAGCAAAGTGATTTGAACAAGGGGATTGACCTGTCCTCGGCCAAGCTATACCGTCTCGGGATGTCAGCGTGCGTAGTACTGATTGGTTCCCTGTATCTTGTCATTGTAGGTTTTAATCATCCCTATGCACTCGTCTCTGGTCAGAATTCTTCCAGAAGCTTCGTGAAGATTCGTTAGAAAAGATCGGATCTAGTACTCCCACAGTCTCCTTACCGCCGTACTGCATCATGCTCCATCCGCTCACTGTACCAACTTCTGAAAGCAACATTCTCCTCACCTTTAGGCTTCATTTGGGAGGAAGGAGAGAGCTAACAACCAACTGTCAACGACTCCGAAGTAATTTAATTAAGAAAAACACTACAAATTACCTGACAACGGATACCGAGTAGAAGCGGACTACTGTACCCGTCCCACTCTGAGTGCCACTCGAAAATCGTCATAAAACCCCTTCTGAGCTGCTGAAATCCGCCAGGCACCTAATCTCTAAAATCTCTCTCCTTTTTCACCGAAACACACCACATATAAACAGTGGAGCGTGGTCTCACCCCCCAGTCTTCTCCAAGCTAGCCAGCCATTCCTCCTGTGAAGAAGAGTGGGCTTGGGGTTTTCGACATGGGACCTGTAAACATGTCCCCATCCGACCCCCGACACCCATGCCACAAGGTCAAGGTCAACCAACCAGCCTCAAAAACTCCCTCAAGCGCCTCAACCACAATTTAATCTCTTGCCTCTTTAATTTGTTCAGTCGTCACTGAGGGATGCCTTCCAATCCATACACACCCGTGGAAATGAAAATAAGAGGAGCAGGGCGGAGGCTGGAAATGACTTTGATGATGATTACAACGTTCCGGCAAAACAATGTCCACCCAGAACACTTTGTCCATTTACGAGAAGTTGGACCTCCTAATTGCTGGGCAAGCTAAAATGCTGAGCAGCCACGAAATTGTCATGGTGGTGGTCGAAGTACTAAAAACCACTGTGGAGCATCAGGAATTAACCCTCAACTCCTTGATCAGGCAAAATGAGAAGCTGACGGATGAGGTCCGCCGAACCAACCTCATCATCCATGGTATAGACGAAGGAGAGAGCACCACTGACGACTTTACCTCAAAGATCCTGAGCCTGTTTGGAACTGTGGGCCTCGACGTTCAAGTCGACAACCTGTACCGACTTGGAATACCCATCACTGGAAAGGAGAGGCCCGTTAAGATCAGACTCCCTCTAACGTCCCATCGCGATACATCGTCATGGACTATAAGCACAAACGCAGGGCCCTTCAGCCAAGTATTGGCGTCACCGAGGAGTTGACCCCAGTAACCCGTCAAGAGAAAGAGATTTTGGGACGAGAGGCATAAATCTGTAGCTTAACCCCGTACTCAACACTTGTGACTCCCAGACCGGCCCTCCTATTCTCATGTAAGACGACATCAACCAAATTTTTTGAACGTGACTAATCTTAAACCTAACTCTATTTTTTATTATAATGTGAAAGGCTTGCGAAACAAGTCAAAGAATTTTTGGTGCGAGTTTTATAACTCGAATGCCAACATTTTCTGTTTTGCAGAAACTATGTGTATGAATACTAATTTAAAACATTCTAGGCTAAGTGCAACTTACAATTTACGCTACATCAAGGCATACCGCGGAGCAAAAGGTATACCATCAAATGGCCTCTTAATTGGCTGGGGTAAAAATGTCGATGCGGTGATCCTTGACTACAATGATAATTTTTGTCTAATACTTGATGTTTAAATATATTTTTTACTTAATACTGTTTTTCGTCTATGTACAACCCAACGGTGGCTACTCCGAGGCTCTATCTGTGCTCTTCGAGAAAATCGAAAACTTCAGTCACTCAGGAAGGCAAGTACTAGCCATTGGAGACTTTAATATGCGAATCGGGACACTAAACACAACACTCGGAGAAGAAGCAGCATGGACTCAACAGTAAATCAAAGGGGTAAGCTGTTAATGGAAAAAATAGCTGCATCTGGATTAAATATTGGGAATGGGTGTATAAGTGGGGATACCGATGGTGCCTACACTTTTATCTCTGAGTCCATTCTGGGTGCCAGCGTATGCGACCTACTTCTCTTCTCCCCAGCTACACATAACAGAATCCAGAACTTTGAGGTCCTGGATTGGACCCACTCAGACCACTTCCCACTCACAATATCTCTGATATCTGCTGATAGCCACACCCAACTGCCACACATGTCCAAGAAAAGAATGTGCTTCCCAAAGACACTTACCTATGTGTAATTTTCCAGCTCTGTTTTAACTGTGGACAGGTCCCGCTGTTGTGGTATGAAGCCGCAACATGTGTGCCGTAATCTTTCCCATCTACAAGAAAGGAGACAAGTCCCTACCCTCCAACTACAGACCGATTTCCCTCTTTAATACGATTCTAAAGCTCTTTACCACAATCCTAAATGCAAGATTAACGTTCCGGGTTGAAAGTAAAGGGCTCCTATCGGAGTTTCAAGCTGAGTTCAGGAAAAATAAATCTAAAACTCATCATATTTTTGTTCTGAATTCCATAATCCAGACGGAGCTACTGAAGTTCAAGAAACTCTACGCGTGCTATGTTGATCTCTCCCAGGTTTTCGACTCTCAAGGCCACAAAAAACTCTGGAGAGTACTCCTAGGCCTTAGGTGTGTCTCCGAAATGGGTACACGTCTTCTCTTACATCTACAAAATTGCAAATGCAAGAGTACAGACTGCGGAAAGGCTAACCGACCCCATCAAAATTATGAAGGGAGTCCTGCAAGGCGAGTCTACCAGTCCCAGCATCGTTAATCTATTTCTTGAAGAAATTGTCTCCAGACTGGAGAAGGCGAAGGTGGCAGGATTCAAACACTAGGATTGCACTCTTTCGTGGTTCACATCCTGATGTACGCAGATGATATGGTACACCTTGCTCTTTCTCCAGAAACCCTTCAAATGAAGCTAAATGTGGCTGCAAAATTCTTAGCAGAGAGGGGCCTTAAGGTGAACATGGAAAAGACCAAGGTTGTTGTTTTTGGACGGAGCGGAAAACGCAGTAAAAAGAACACATTCACCTGGAATGACGGAAGCATTGAAGCTGTATCCACCTACACCTACCTGGGGGTCACCTTTAGTTCAAACGGCGTTTTTAAGGTCGCGGCCTCTGAGTTCGTGGCGAGAGGGCTAGCAGGCCAAGGAGCTCTGATGTCCGCCATACGGAATACAAAAACCTTCAGCCTAGAATCAGCGAACAAACTCTTTGAGTCAATAATACAGTCAACCTCACTCTACGCAGCTGGGATATGGGGACTTGAGTCTGTTGAGACACCGGAACGAGTAAAACAACACTACTTCAAGAAAGTTGCCACACTGCACGCCTAAGTACTTCGTCAGCCTAGAAACTGGAAGAAGTCCCATGTCCCACGATGTCCTGAAACTTGCTCTATCCATGCTAAGCAGAATCCTCAGTTCGCCCCGAGACTCCCTACTTTAAAAATCCTTCGTAGTACTTAAGCGTGTCTCCATGCTCCTACCAGAATCTAGGTTTAGCTGGTACCTTCAACTTAGAGAAACCCTAGCGATGGTTAAAGAAGAAGCTGTTCTAGATAACTGTTCTGCCAATTATTTGTATTTTTTCAGGGAGCGAGCCTTACGAAAGCACAGATGGAGTCTCGTAGAGCAAGACCTCGACCTAGCCAGGAGATCTACAACCATTCCCCATTACTATAGCCTAGTTAGTACTATTTTTGCGGAGCCATACCTTATGATGGCCGTACCTCAATATATCGTAACCTGTGTAGCACAGCTAAGACTTAATTACTCAATTATTTATAATCAGGGTACTTGGTACAACCTCGGTATGTTCGAGCACATGGGCTGCAAATTGTGCGAAGGAATGGACTCCCTGTCACACCTTTTCACCTGCTCGCACTACAAACAGCTACACAGCTATGACATAAGCTCCTGCCGCCATATCCGGTCACTAAAGTTTGTACTACAATAGATAGGAAAATCGACCTTGAAGCATGTAAAAAAGTCTATATCTATATCAACTCAGCTCTAAAACTTAGATCCTTCTGATTAACACACTGTTTTACCATTGACTCCTGAAATACTACTAATGTACTAATTTTAAAATATTCTTAAGCTACTGAAGTTTTCGTAAATCATGTTTGATTGGGACAAGGCCATATCAAATAAAATTATTTGATTAATTGATTGATTTGGCGTCATCTGATCCAAATTTACAACTGAGAATTAGCCTAAATAATAGCGCCGCGGTTTGCCCTCCATCCTTTGTCACCCTATTCTATGGCTGGAAGGTAGGTTCTGAGTTCTAATGTAGGTACCTAATACAGGAAGGTAAGAAATGGAACAAAGGTGGTAAGCGCAAATGGTGTCATGCGTCCCACGTACACCACTAGCTCCGACGGCCCCATGTCTTCAATGCAGTGGGCCGCCGTGAGGACGGTACGGGAATTGTAGGTTGAGCTACCGCAGTTTGAGCCGGCTCCAAAATTTTTGAGCCGGATTTGCAAGGGCCGCCCGCTCACAGTCACATCCGTTCCTCCAAATATACGATACCGACGGGCGGGGCCGCCCGCTTCAGTAGCCTTAAGGCTCCCAATTCGGCAGGAGCAACGGTTTCCCGTACATGGGCCTGAATTGAACCGAATTTAAAATGAGGTCAAAGTATGGATTGCCCAGGTAAGGCTCTTCATCCAAGCAACTACACCCTTTTCAAACCAAACTGGCTAACACATATATTTCCTAATTATTTCTATACATGTACAAATATGTTTTACCTGTGCAGTTGAGGAGAACCAATAATACGACTACTTGACTCAAAAAGTACATGCTACATTATAGTAGAAGGAAGCCTAGGACCACATCAACCATACGAAACATATACCCAAAGTTTTCAGAACTCAAAACATAGTTTACATGCCAACATTGGTTATTGCAGTTTCCAAACGTACTTACAAGTTTGTCAGACAATGTTTGTCAAAGTTTGGATGTAAAATAAATTCTCCCTTTCATGGAAATATAGTATGGCAACTTTGTAACAACCCTGACACTCTCAAGTAGCGCTCCCCTCATCAAGATGCTCTCTCGTGTTAGTTTGGTAGCTCGTGTATGGATTTTTATATGTAATTATGCTCACTATAAATTAGCTGAAATGGAATGTACACTTCAACATTTAATGCTTACAAACTTGATACATTTACAAGTATAGACCTCGCCTTCGGCTCGTGTCTTATACTTGCGCATGCGGCTCCGCCGCTTAGCGCGATTATAAGATTTGTGACGTCTGACAAAGGGGAGCCTGGACATGTGTGTATGTGATTAGTGACATGCCTTTGGTTTTAAGGGTTATAATCATGCTTTTGTTGGTATGGGCTTGGCGGCTACAAAAATGTAAATAATTTCCTTAAGGATTTTAGAAAATGTCAACAGAATTCTAAAAAATCCGTTGCTAGGAGTCATGTTTTTGGCCCTTTGTATTGGTCATAACTTTTTGTGGGACGATTTTGGTGAGCGTACGTTGAGAAATGTACTGTAGGTTGCGAATGTTGCAAAATCGGCTGTAATTTTATAATAGTTAGATTAGCCTGTTTAATTCTATTAGTGTCGGCCTAGTTTAAACCAGTTGCTCATTTAAAGCTTTTGTAAGTAGCTCATTAGTTAAAAACAGGAAGTATACTAGATTGTGGTAAATGTCTTACCGCCTCATTTATTAAATACATGATGTATCGTTTAGCTGAACAGATTGGGTCCTGACTAGCCATATTCTACTCGGCATAAATTAGCATAAATACTAAGCACTGCATTTAGTTTTGTTATTACTTTGATTTTTCACCTACTGTCTCCGCACATTAAAAAAACACTATCAAATGGGGATTTGTACGGGGTAAGTAATTTTCTTTAAAATTTAAATTATTATCCTCTGTTCTAATGGGGATGTCCATGTTCTTGCTACCCAGGAATACTTCCCTGGGGACACTGTTTATTTTGTGCCTAGTAATGCTAGTGGCCAGAATCCAACTGACCTCGGCCTCCGCTTCCTGTGCCATCAAAGAGCCTGGAAGTTCTTATCCGGCCAAACCAAGCAAGTGTTACTGTGCCGGGAAGCTGGCCTCCTGCGAGCGGGGCTACACTGTCCCGAAACATACCGGGAGCTACAACAGTTGTGACGAGTATCTCGGCTGCAGCGCTTTTGAGGAGCCCTGCTGTAAAATCGGATAATCCCGGGGTTTAAGGAAATCTGTTGTGCTGGTGACCAAACCTGACGTACGCTGTGACCCGTAAATGGGGTTAAACAAAATAATAAAACTGTTCTGTCAATAAATAAATATTCCTCTCCATAATGTTAATTGGTATTTCATACAGACTCCACTAAATCTTTAGTCTGATCCCCAAAATTAGTTTAATGCGCTGTACACCGCGTAGCTAGTTACGCTTCATAGTGGGAATTAAAGTGTAAAGTATTTATTTCATTAATTGGCTAGACAGACGTAGGAATTCCAATCTATTATGAAATACGTGGACAGAATTTTCAAAGGCTGCAATATTTAAACAGATTTCACCAATTACAGCAAATTACTCACTATTCATTTGACACTTATTATGAGCAAAATATTTGTGATTTTACAATAATTAATGGAGTTAAAATTATCTTATTTGCAATAATTCAAAATTGTTTGGTCAGGAAATCTGCTTCAATTGTTGAGAGATTTCGCATTAATTTGTGATCCTTCAAAAAACACCTAATTTTCAAAGACGAACTCCTGCTCCCAGTTCCTAATAATGCCGTTAATTTTAATAATTTAAATGCCGAATTCCGCTTATATATACATGTCAACTACGCTCAGTTCCCTTGTTCTTCTTGAGTTTGGGCTTGGGTGACCTTCCGTGGTTTCTTAATGGGTACCGTCATCGGGTTCTGTGTAAAGTATCCCCGTGGGTCCCACTT
>JAQFZY010002912.1:0-10625 GCA_034696285.1 Hypogastrura burkilli
ACACTGGCAACTTTTTTCCTGCATGGTCTATTCATAGCTCCGCCCTCTTTCCCGTTACTGGCAAATTATAGAACAAATAAAGGGAACCCAGCCTCGGACACACTCAGTGATAGAAAGACTAACTTATATAAGAGGATAAATAACCATCCAGCATGCATGATGGATTGCATTGCTTGGACCCTATTGATGAATCTTTAAAGAGGTCTCAATTTTTTCAAAGTTCCGTCGTCACACAGTTACGTCTTTTGGCAAAATCAAAATTGGGGATCGGAAATGGATTAAGAATAATCCTACCAAAAGATGTAGACTATACATATGTACATATTTCTTTCAAGTACATAATACATAATTGTTACATTAATTGCGCGTACATTTTGTAAGTTGTAAGTTCGGCTTGTGTAGGAGATTGGACAGTATATACGTTGAAGTATTATACGTTGCTACATGGGTTTTCGACATTTTGAAGCGTCGGCATTTTAGCAGTTGGACATTTAATTTGTTCACACATTTAAAGGGAACCAGACGGTGAGAGTCATTTGAGTTGGGCCTAATTTATAAGGCTCCTTCGTCCTTCCGTTTGCTTGTGAAATGGAAACAATCCAAGAGACTGTAGGGTGTACTTGTGCTCAAGTTCCTTGACTCATCTGAATGGGCCAAATTCAAACGTTGCAACAATTTGTTTCCTTTTAAATGAGGCTTCGGCCATCAAAAAAAAAGATCTACAAAACCAGGTTTCTGATTCCTGTAAAAGCTGAAACTTGAGCCAGAGAAAGAAACGTGATATTAGTGAGAGCTGGGAAAGGAAGGGAGAGGGAAAACACACAAGTAATCCCTACGAAGGGGGCGTTATTAATTTGAAATGGCTCAATTTTATTTATTTTCCACGAGCGTAACTCAAAACTGGGACACATTATTGGGTTCGGATCCCTTTATTCATGTGGCCTGGTACGTACGATCATTCTTATTACTATGTAGTATGAGTAGAGTGTACCTACTTAGTACTTAGTGTGGAAAAGGGCTAGGGTTCCATCTGAACCGTTTGAAGGAGGATGTTCTGATCAACTTACAGAGGCAGAGTCCGTCCCTGACACTTGATTTGAAATTAGCCATCTTGACTCTGTTCCTTCCTAGGCCGTAGTGGGTGGGAATCTGTTACATAAGGAAGAGCGGGCCACGGAACAAATGGAATGGGAAAATGATCTTGAGGCGTCGTCGGTACGCCAAAGGCTTCTATTCTAACACATTATACAGATACATGGGACAGCCTGTTTAAACTCAGGAGTCTAAAGAACAAAGCAATAGAGGAATCCAATTCATCAACCGTTGTGGATCAATTGCAACTAAAAATTTAAAGTCAACTCTGTTCCTGTTCTCAAATCAAAAAGACGTCCAATGCTGCCTAAAACTTTTTGGCATAATTCCCAAGTCGCGACCACTGTGCACTAACCTCTCTCCTTCTTTGGAGCCGCCACAATTGACATGAAACCATGTACATGTACGCGGTACTTCCAATTGAGTGGCTCACAATTACCGCCGTAGTGGATTTGTATAGAGAGCTCCTCCCTACTATTGAATTGTGTTAGTTGGGCCACATGCGGAAAGCTTTTTAATTTGTAATGGAACTAGTACTGGGTGGAGAGTGTACCTAACTAGGCCCTGGGACCCGTAGGATTGGATAATCGGTTTGGAAGGATTGCGGCTTACGGTTTTTCAATTAGCTGGCTTGGAGTGACTGATGATGATGGTGAGAAAGTAGTGGGATGGATCCCGAAACATCTACATACATACATATGTATGTACATAGGAGATGATACTCTCCTGAATGGTGGCTGGTGGTGGTTCGGTCGGGCGGGCGGGCGGGCGGGCGGGCGGGGAGGGAGTTGGAACTGAGTAGGGTTAATTTACAAAGTCAGAGCCCATTTAGGCTCGTACTGACCCAACTTGAGTCCTCAGTCAAAATCCGGCTCTCCTTTGAACACTACTGTCTCCCTCGGCCTCCAGACTCAACAGGCTCCAGTCATAGTCCTCTCGGCGAAACAGGCGCGGGCTGTAGAGCAACAGTTTCTCATAATTGAACCAAGGCCTCCAGGCTCCGACTTGTGTAGCATGTTCTTCGGATTAGGGAAACCAGGTCCAAGTTTAGACCATTTGGCTCTGGTCGGTCTTTTAGGCAATCACCAGAAAGGTCGAGGCCAGGAGTGTTGTAGGGATTTCAGGGCATTAGCCGAATTTAGGCAGATCCGTCATTGACGCCGGAATTGTAATTCTCAAGGGAGCAAGCATAGAACAGAACTGTTTGGACGGAGTATTTTTATGAGCAGGATATTTTGACACCGTATTTTCCATTGAACAAGAGCAGGGTGAAGGTGAAGGGACCAAAAATATTAGGCGTATTGTGATTTGTGATGCAGGAGTATTTTTTTTTTACAACAATCTGTTACGTAATAGGCAACTTTGACTCCTACGGTGAATTGCTTGATTTATAAAGCGTCCTATTGCTTCACTCCTTTCGAGGACACAGGCTAGGGTTTGAGTATAAGCAGAAAATGAGTGGATTCAATATCCATTATACGGGTTCCCGCATAGACAGCATATCATTTAGCTACTACTTTCACCTTGGAACGCTGTAAGCCATTTATGACGAACCTATTAGTATTGTGATGCCGCACATTAGAATCCTAACTTCTGGCTAAAGAAACTCTTATTCTGTCAAATGAAGTTAGTTCTTTCCGCACAGAACTGTGAATATAGATTATTTTAGGTTAGATGAGGATTGGTAAGGTTACTTCTTAAAGTTTTAACTCGTTCTATAGCCAGTAACTTTGTTTTCTCTACGAGAGTCAGTATTTGAGGCGGAAGCAAGTTCTTTTTTAGGTTCATATGCCAAGCTTTATGAGGGGACGCTATTGTCCTATTTAATGGAATTGGGTCCATTTTGTAACTTTGTACATTTTCTGGTCGGAGTAGGTTAGTACTCAGAGGGAAAGAGAGGTATTCGAGGCCCAGTTAGGATTCGAATAATGGGAGTTAGTTTTCCATTTTATGATAGCTGGTTAGCCTTGTCCAAAGTAGTCCAGACCCAGGCGTCCTCCTGTCGTCCTTGGATAAACTGAAGGCCGACGTTGAGACAGTCCCGACTTGGAGGAAGCGTCCCTTTCTGTTCTGTGACCAAACGTAGGGAACCCTGAGCTCCGTCTAAAAACAATTATCGTGAAATGTGACAAGTTGTTTAAGTCCGTCCAGTTCTTAGTCCGTGCTAGAGATCCAGATCGAGATTATTGGCCGACGACTCACTCAACTTGGTGGTGATGAGGTCTTTGGGGCGTCACAACCTCCTTGAGTGAGTCATCGAATAGTCTTTCTCAACCTGAAGGGCAGGGTTATTGGACTGCCTAGGACGTCTTAAGAGAGTGAGGAGGAGGTCAAAGGAGGTCAGCTTGAGCAACTCAAGGACTCTGACCTCCCCACAAAAGACTCAACTCCGAAGCCAAATGAATTATTCAAATTCAGTCCTCAGCCCTTCCGCCTTAATCTGAACGACTCTCATATCTATTTGCTAAGGCCAACCGAAATCCACTCACACTTGTAAACTAACTCTACCTATAATTAAAAGTTCAAATCTGAGGAACTTTAATCCAACATACTCTGTTCTATCTAACAAATTGTATTAATTCTGACTCAAGGTTTGGACATAAACGGAAGCTCGGATCTAGTATATGTATACCGTTATTCTATTACTTTAAGTTACTTACTTGCAGCTAATCCTAAGTAAATCTCTTCAATCAAGTACCTACACTATTTCTAAATGTATTTTGAGCCCAATGTTGATTCATGGTAAGTTTGGATTCGTCCGACAATAAAAGACAAGTTTGCGTCAAAAGTTAGTTGTCACTTTTTGCTACTCTTAGCCTATCTATGCGTGAAGGTTCCTTATTTGGTTCAGTAAAAGCGAAGCTTAAAAAGACATTAAATATATAGAGTACTTTGGATACGTAAATGGAGAGCGTGAGAAAGCTTTTAAAAACATGGTCCCAGGGGCGCATACACGATAGGGCACCGTCCCATCATCCCCCTTCCCCTAATATTCGAAAATTTTGGTTTTTACCAAGATATTTTGCATGGGCATGTTGCAAAATATAGAACTTTATATGTAACGCATATTTGGAAAAATTCCATTAAAACAACTTGGATTGCTGTGGAATTTTAAATACAAAATTGTTTCAGCTTGGTTTCCGTTGGAGCTTCTCAATACTTATGCACATGATTTAATACTGGAGGCGGACCCGAGGCCCAAAAATTTGTCTACTACGCCCCAAACTGGGCCTCTTTTCTTGACCTTTGCTTTGGTGGGAGTATAAATATGTATATAAGCTAGTTGAGTTTTTCAAGACTGTGATATAAGCTGTCCCGATCTTAGTGAGGGACCCCTTCGTCCATATTTGCGAGTTTAGATACTCATTTTATCCCCTTGCCAATTCGTAGCAGTGTCGTAACCCGTATACCTATGTAGCTCCTTTTAAGACTGTTCCACTCTTACCCTCAAGCCTCATACCCTCAATTTTTGCCATTTTGCTAAAACCTTCCTAATCTGGAACGCCCTTCTATTAAATGCCGGTAGGTTGGCAAACGTTTGCGCCGGCGGTGCAATATGCCTTCATACGTAACGAAAGGCACGAATAGAAGTTTATGGAAGACTTTCGGGTAATTATCAAAAAGTTACCTACTTCACACTTTTGTGTCCCTACAGATATCAAAGCTCTATTTTATGTACGTAATTAAATGTGGTGCTCGGGTATTTGTAGGTTCAAATACCAAGCATTTCTGTATAAGGTAGTTAATAAAATGGGATTTTAAAATGATAAAACAACTACCTGCATATATGTACACACAGAACACACATTAGCATTTTAATCATTGCTCATATTGCGCCAACATCCTTGCAGCATAGTACAATAATAATAAGAGAGAGGTAAGAGCTAGTGAATGAGAGAAAGCTCGGGTCTCCCTCTGTCCCTGGACAAAAATGATTGTGTAGAGCATGAAACTGTAAGGCTTGAACTAGAACTTTCTCCCATTTTCTATTTCAGCCTTCTAAGGTCGACTGCCTCTCACCGTGATGAAGATGTGATTAATGAGTTAACCCAGGCCCTGGGACTATGGTCCAGGTCGACTCCGCTACGATTTGCGTACAAGTCAGGGGAGGGGGCCAGCCAGGCTGACATTCGAGTCATCTTCCAGAGGTAGGTCCACCTGATCAGTGATCACAGAGCTCCCTTACGTTCCTGTTAGGACTATGTAGTTCCAAGTAAAGAGTCGGCTCCGGCACCAGCCCAGACCTTTGCCTTTGAGATGACGTGAATTTGAGTCAGTGCTTTTGGGATTTGGAGAAAGCAAGGCCTCTTTCCTTCCATTTGAGACTTGATGAGGCGTGATACTTTCCAGGGGACGGCACGACGATGGCTACCCCTTTGATGGGAAGGGCTCCATCCTGGCCCATGCCTTTTTCCCGGGGACCGGGACCGGCGGGGACGCTCATTTTGACGATGACGAGATCTGGACAGTGAGGGAGTCTTCGGACGGTCAAGAAGGTGAGTCCTCGAGTGGAAGGGACTCAGTGCTTACTACTTACATAATGTGCATAGTTGCATTTGGGAACTTTGGGAGGCCTGGGCGGGTTTTTGGAGTGAATCCTAATCCCAATTCCTTTTGTATGAACGTTTATGAATGGGAATGGAAGTACTTCCTCCATCCACTCAGTCCATCGCCAGTTTAGGATTCCAACCTGGAGCGTATATCCCTCCACCCTCTCCTATGCTCATGGTGTCCGTGTCATGTAGACAAAGTCTAATAATCCTCGTTATGATGTCTGCCCCAATAATTGGTAGTAATAGAGTTTAGTGGCAGTAGTGGCTGGGATAAGTCAGGAATTCCTGGGTCCTACTATCAGGCCGGCTCATCAGTCAAGAACGGAAACTTGGCCTTCCTCTCTCGAGTCTACTTTACAGTAGGCCCTGCCTCTGGGTTTTCGGAAAACCGGATGCATTATTATGTACCAATAAATCTCGACCCCTTTGTCACTTTTATTAGATTCTGTTAGTAACTAACAATACAGGCTGGGAATTTCATAACACTGTCAATAAACCCACTTGTCCCCTTTCCACTCATTCAGTTCTCTCAAGGCCCTCATCCCGCAAATCATACTGTAGTAGGGAGATCTGGAGGGGTCAGACTAAATAGAGTTAGGGCCTAGGACCGTATATGCTTTACAATCGTACTCACGGCCTCAAAAGTCCCCTTTCCCCTTCAATTCAATTGGCCATGAACGTTCAAGGAAGAGTTCTAGGTAGGAAAGACATCATCCCTCACAAGCTTAGCCTCAACCTTTCGTATATGTGCAAGTTGATTTTTCATATACATTTAGAGCTTTTCAGCTTTGTCGATGATTTAAAAGCCGCAGCGTTTGGCCATCAATGATAAAAGAAAATCAAGGAAACATTTTTAGAAAGGTCATAGCATGTCTGAAGCTGGTTGTTAGGTTCTTTCAGTCATTATAGAACGGTGTACCAATTGTAAAAGTATATTATGACGTTATGACCTTTGACACCGATACTTGCATGCTTCTCTGCTCAAAGGAACTCGACTCTTCGCCGTAGCGGCCCATGAATTCGGGCATTCCCTGGGCCTCTCTCATTCCGACGTGGAGGGTTCCCTCATGTATCCCTGGTACCAGAACTTTGGGTACGAGTTCCGGCTCCACAGAGATGACGAGTTGGGAATCCAACGGATATACGGTACGTAGTCCTCGCCGTCTCCTCTAACGATTCCTTGTACGGAGTTGACCCCTCTCTCCCTCCTATGGTTCTAGGTTCCATGAGCAAATTTGCCCCTAACCCTCACGTCCCCGGTAACACGCCCCTCCGTCCGCCCACAAAACCGCCCCGTGGGGACCGGCCCCAACCAAACCCTAACCCTGATGGCCGGCCCAACACCTGCGACTCCTCCTACGATGCCATCTCCGTCATTCGGAACGAGCTCTTCATTTTCAAAGGGAGGTACTTCTGGAGGCTCAACGACAATCAGCTCCTCAAGGGATACCCCTCCAAGATACGAGGCATGTGGCAGGAGCTCCCCGAGACCCTAACCCACGTGGATGCCGTCTATGAGCATAATGATGAGATCGTGTTCTTCATTGGTATGGCCGGCTTCAAGGGATACTTACAGAAGCTAAGAAAACTAAGGTCGAGTTGATTTTTCAGGGAAGAAATACTGGCGTTTCGGGGACGGGATCAACCTGCTGCCTGGATTCCCGAAAAGTATTGCTTCGATGGGGATCTCAGCGAAGGTGGAGAAAATTGATGGAGTCATGATTTGGGGTCATAACGGGAAAACTTATCTCTTCTCCGGATCTCGCTACTGGAGGTGAGTCTCAGGGAATTTTCAGGCTGTTTTCAGCTAAGTTTCAGTCAAAGATAGATGTTTACCTTCTCCTGTCTTCCTGCCAGGAAGGCAAGAAATTAAAGGTATGGCATGAAGGAAGGCAGGAATTGCGTCCCTTCCTAAATGCCTCACCTATACCTATGTTGCGAAAGTTTCAATTTAAAAATATGCTACCTGCCCGTTGATTAGCTTTGGATTATATTAACTTCACGCTACCTAGTTACTTGAGGAATAGTTCCAACGTTCCAAGCTAGGTGAGCTAGGTTAGGTTAAAGTAGATATTATAAATGACATCTCACAACATTTTTCCACTTCCCGCCTTGGGTCAATATTGGGGCCGGTACAAAGTTCAATATGGATATTTAAATTTTACAACTTGCCCTTTCCTTATACCTCCAATATTCCTAATCCCTCATCCCGTTATACCAGTAGTAGCACTAATCCAGATATTTCTTGTTAGACTGCGGGAGGACGACAGCGACTTCCGGATCGAGCCCGACTACCCCCGTGATATGTATGTGTGGAAGGGGGTTCCGGAGAACATTGATGCCGTGTTCAAGTGGAAGGACAACAGCGTATATTTTTTCAAGGGGAAAGTATTTTGGAAGTTCAATGACCAGTACATGAAGGTTGAGGAGGGTTCCCCCGCCCTCTCGGCCCCCTACTGGATGGGCTGCACGAGTCATCCCCTGGGCCCCACTGACACAAGCCCACCACTCTCCCCCGCAACTTCCATCCAACCACCACCACTAATTATAATGGGGAGTCTGGCCATCCTCAATTATGCACTTCTTACGACAACGCAAGCCTTCGTCTGATCACAAGCCTCTCTCTCCAATCAAGACTTTCTCTTTGAGCTTACAACCAACAACCAACCAAATCCTTTCACTTGCACGAACTCCACACATATTCTTATCTTCAGAATCTGCGACCAAGGATCCTATGATTGACATTCATGTATGTATTTCCTAAGAAGAGGCGGCTGGGTCCAGCCTAGCCCCTTCATTAGTCAGCTTCTTCTCTACTTTCTCCCTTAATTTTGGTATCCGGCAAACGGCTTGCTGTCTCAACATTCCTCTAATGAAACGATAGAGAGCCCAGCCCGCTCCTTCTCATGACGGCTCAGCCAGCCTCGTAGGACTCTAATTAAATCAATTATAAGATCACTTCTCCTGATGTATGGGCATATACAACTATAAACTCGGGGTGCTTCTTCTAAGAGGGACGCGTTTTAATTCCTATAAAAGTGTGGGCCAGGTTATGGCATCCTACCTCGTCAAAGTCAACATTACACAATATCAGAAGAGTCATTTAATGTCCCAGAGCAGATTGACACCTTTCCGAATTTATTTTATAGTGCGAGCTGATTTTGTAATACATTTATTTAGATGGAAGGTGCCGAGTGCAGAGCGTGCTGTAGTTTAGGCCGCCGAATGAAAGAAGCGACCTATCGTTAAAATTGAATGTAGAGTAGGCACAAGAAGAAGGGCGGATGGAGCCTTGGTCGGCCAGACGAAATGACTGTACTGATAAGACGGTGTCTTGGCTAAGGATTAATTAGTTTGGTTATTGTAATTGATGAAAGAGTAATGAGCGTTTAGCATTATGATTCATTAGCCTTTAGCTCGGGGTACTTCTACTATGTACGTAATAGTAGATAGCATGCGGCTGCGGCTGATGGGTGTTAGCCTGGTTACCTTAGTACATAGTAGAATATTCAGTGGGTATTACTCAGGAACTTCAGAAACTTGTAGTAGAGATCTTGTAATATTGTTATTGACCCATGTACATGGATATGTTTATAATTGTGATTGTAGATTGATTATGCTTGGAATGAGTTACCTTTGCTTTTTTGTTGCCCAAATCTGTCTTAGTCTTTGAGGCAAATATTTTATGAATTCTTACCAATCTGTCAAATATTCTGCCAATCATTCCTTGCCCGCATGCATAGCATATTTAACACATGAAGGAGAATTTTATGTTTCTAATTCAACAGTTGGATTTACTGTTTATTATCAAAGCTTGAGCAACCAAACTCCCTACTATATAGCCTACACACATCATGCAAATTAAATATTATTTTGAAGTACATATTTATAATAATTCTTCAATATAATTAGCGTAAAATCTAAAATATACCAGTAGTAAGTAGCATTACATAAATACATATAATACTCTCCCACAAATACGTCTATGGATCAACTTACTTTTTACCAAGATAATATTGCTACAAGGGAAGTGGCTGCCGACAATAATATATGCTATCCATGCAGGTGACCAACATAAGATATTAATTATATAGTTAATCACTGTCCAGTCTGATTGCCTATGCTCCATGACTTAATACAACGTGTACTTAACCACGCTCCTGCTGTAATTAATTAGCAGTAGTCTGCAGGAGATGCTACTATGAAAGGGTAACCAAGATTTGCGACAACTCAAGAGTAAATATGATTTCGAAGAGTACCTAGAGAACAAAGGAGTTTTTATTTGCAGCATTTGAATGAAGAGACGAGTTAAATACTAAGTTGGTTATATACAATTAGGTTAATATAAACATGAAAACCTGAGGAAACCATTTGATTTGAGCCCTTAAGTCTGTGAATAATGATCAGATGCAGAAATTGCATACATATTTGTAGGACAAGCAAATAGTACTATGTATATGGGAATTACATCATCGGCTAAAGTTGGGGTTTGAATTACATACTGGGAGCTCAGCTCACTAAACCACAGCTTCCCCTACAAAGATTAGTCTCATTAGCTCCCATTTAGTAATCCACCAAAAAGTTAATAAAGTGAAATGGAGGCGAATGGGAAATGGGAATTCCACAATTTACAGACATATCGTACAAACCGTATAGTACCTTCGGCAGTCATTGTCTACTACTAGTAAAGCATTATAGTTTAGTTATAAAGTGTTACAAATTTGAAGTCAATACACAAATAAACAGTTCTTACAAATGCTGCATACCTAGTTTACACATTCCTACATCATCTTTGTTTTCAAAGAGTTATCCGTAGTAAAATATACAATGAAGCCATTATTTAGGCACAAAGTGCTCTTGAGACATTTAGGGGTCAGGGGGCAGATGCAGAACCTACGGTTAACTTTCCCGTATTTATTGACGGACTAGCCAACAAGCCCGCCCTAAGGCGGAATCAGCAACTACATTTTCTACACATTT
>JAQFZY010002913.1:0-10623 GCA_034696285.1 Hypogastrura burkilli
ATATATAAACTGGGGTTATGGTCCGGATTTTGACGTAGTGTTAAAAGATAGCCATATATAAACTGGGGTTATGGTCCGGATTTTACCGCAGTGTTAAAAGATACTCATATATAAACTGGGGTTATGGTCCGGATTTTGACGAAGTGTTAAAAGATAGCCATATATAAACTGGGGTTATGGTCCGGATTTTGACGTAGTGTTAAAAGATAGGCATGCATAAACTGGTACCTATTATGATCCTGTTTTTGTAAAAGATTGTTAAACTCGACATAAATTTCGAAATTTGAAGACCGTGTTATACTTTTTGCAGTAGAACACAACATTACCGTGCGCTTCCCGCACAACAGAATCACATATGCGTTAGTTGATGTGCTACTGAAACAATACTCTTACATATCATACAATCATGTTGTCTGCCTTCCAAATTAAAGGCCATTATATATATTCAGCGAGCGCCAGTGAGATCGAGACACCTTGCAAGTACAAATTACAATATAAAGTTTAGCATTAAGTATACAGTCTAAAGCGTTTAATTTCAGACGTCAATTTCCAGAATTTTGCTGCATAAGGAAATATGTATAATCGATAATTGCAAGAATTTCGTAATGTAAAATGAAGACTTCATTTTCAGTTTGTTTAGTACTTTTGAAGGGACTTTTCACCTAACGAGTTTTATTTTATCAACAATACTATAATGAACTATAATCACTAGGTACCGTATCTCAGATCTACTGTGTAGTTCATTGACTTCTGTTTCCGAGTGATAGTGATTCCTGAAGCTTTATACTACTTTAAAGTTGACAATCAGTGCAATATGAGTGTCTTATATGTATAACAGTTACATGAAACGGTATAGTAACTACTTTAGGATGTCATTACTCAGGATCAGGATATTTGTGTAGGCGTTTTATTGGGTGACATCTTTCTTCGTGAAATTAGAAAATAAACTGCTTTAAAAGGAGACGTCGTTTATACACATAAAGTTCAGCAAATAATGGGACTATTCAAATTGAACAGAATCGACTTTAGTGTTTAATGTGTGACAGGCACGAGGAAGAATTGGCTTTCTGAATCAAGAGCATGAAGAGGATCCGAGATCACCATTGTCAATTGCCATCCCCTGCACGAGATTCTGAATACATTACTCACAATACAGAACATCACAATGACGGGAGATGTGATTATCACTCATTTTACGGCACTCTAGGCTCTCTCCACACTTTTTACAAATAAATTAAAATGAGCATTTAATTATACTATAGAAGTAAGACTTTGTCGTCAGCCTTAAAGACACAAATAGAAGTTTGGGGAAATGGTTTTAACATTGGAAAGTTTACAAGATAAAGGTTGAGTTTGTTTTTAGTTTTTCTTGGGCTCAATTTTTTCCAAAATGATCAGGGATGATATAAATAGAGCTAATTTGCCTGATTTCTCTTCAGTCCTCTTCCGAGAGCGAAGTACAATCAGCTCTAAAAAAAATTATGGAGATGTCAGCGAAAATGACTAAATTTTTGGTAAGTCTAGTAAAGTTCACGGAATCCATTATACGATTATTCTGATAGCTAAACAAAATTAACATTAATCTGTCTCTCTCCAATTAGATCCAGGTGTTGCTCATGAGCCTGTTGGTGGCCACCAGTGAAGCCACGTTCAAGAAGCGTAAAGGGAACAAGGGGGAGGATGCCAGTGCTCAAGGGAGCTCTCATGGCGGAAGCGGAAGGCCACAGGGCGGTGAGTTCCCCCATGGTGGTCCCCAGGGATCCGACCCCCATGGCTACCGAAGGGACCCACCTCACGGTGACTCTCCGCCACATGGCTACAGAGGTGGAGACGATGACTATGACGGGCACCGGAGAGAGCCCTCTTACGACGACTACCGCCGTGGGCCACCAGGCCAAGGGGAAGACCACCGCGGGGGCCAAGGATACCGAAGAAGGGAGCATGACTCCTATCGTGGGGAGCCCTCAAATCATGGGTACAGAGGAGGGGAGCCCCCACACGGATTCCAGGGCCATAGGAACGGCCCCCATAATCCTGGCTACAGGAACGGCGGAGGGCCCTTCGGAAGCCACAGTCATAGCTTGCCGACTGGGATCCGTGGCGGGCCGGCTGGGGATGATGATGACAAGCGGCGCTATGGGCCAGGTGGACCCGAATACGATGACTCAGATGAAGAGGAGGACAACGGTTGGGTGGGGATTCATGGGACGACCAGTGCTGACGGCTCAACCAAGGCCAATCAAACGGAAGGGACTGGAAGGCTAGGCACCTTCTTTAGTAGGACCAAGAGCGGGATTAAGCGACTCCTCAAGCTGTCTTAGAGCCCATTTTGGAGTGCTGATGCTTCCTGTTTTCTACATACATAATAGTTCTCTTCAGTTTCAATACACGCGTTCTTATTTATTGTCTCCAGAAAGGGATTCATCGTGCGGCTTCATATCTATGTATGTATACGAACTCTGGAATATAAGATCCAGTATTTAACGATTTTAGTACGTACGCAGATTAAGAGTCCCTGAATCAGAATCCTGCTGAAAATAATGTGTGTGGGTAGTGGGCAGTGCATACCAACATACGCATATTTTTTTACTGCTTATAATAACAGTTTGTCACCAACTTATATTCAGAGCTAACGAGGAATTTTTTGAATAAAAGCTAAACAGCCTATACCGTTGGCTGTGCCGGTCTCCTATTACACAATGATTTACTTATGATATATACCTAATCATTTGTCTTTTCATTTTCCATACTGTCCATGCCCTGAGAGATTGAAAAACGAACAAATTACTAAATTGTAATTTGTCACAGTTGAGTTAGCACAACACGCAAAGTGTGATTCTGTGTTTGGATTGCGAGCACGTGAACTTTCAGGGCGGCAAACAAACTCTCCTATTCATTCACATCAGAAAGACCAACACATTCACATTAAAGTTCATTAAGTTTTTAAATTCTGTCAAGCTTATTTATACGTATCTTTTTATTTTATATTATCGACAGTTGACACTAAATAATGGAAGAGTAAATTACCTGTAGTTAGTTATAGTCCTCGGAAGCAGCAAGACACTAATTTACCCTTGTTCTACATATTAGTTAGCTTGTAGTTACGCGATGAAGCTTCTAATTCGAAGCCTTCGTCAACATAATATTTTAGGTTGTAGGTTTCCTTTAGCCCATAAATTACGAATTTTAAGTAGAACAAGTAATCAAGAGTTACGGCACGGTAGTCAGCTTTCAACAAGCTCATCTCAACATCGACATCAGGAACCCGAGACTTCATCAGATAACAGTTCAAGAGGTCATGACGAAGTTAGAACCCGAGGAGCCGTGCCAGACTATGACATTATTATTGCGGGTGGGGGACTTGTAGGAACGGCCCTAGCTGTCGCGCTTGGTAAACATTTTGATATTTCTGAGAATATTTATTTCGCGCAAATCATAGTACATAGTAACTACAGTATAAGTATAAAGTACAAGTATAAGTACAAGTAATACTTTACATAATGGATTTGTAATAAGAATAACTACACTAGTGGTTGACAACCTTTAAAGTGATGCTGTTAGGTACAGACCAGACTGTAGCATGTCATATTTATAAGTAAGACTTAAGATAACAGGTGCACGTGTTTTGACTAAATAAGGGATCACGGTCACGGGATCCATTTGCTATTCAATTTAATTTGGATAATGTATTATTACATTTAGTAATTTTTTTCGGTTTGTATTTCATAGGAAAATCGAAGAGGCTTGTGAGTAAGAAGATACTTTTACTTGAATCAGCGAAGGAAACGATAATGAAGAACCCAACTACAAAATCCGAACAAACCAGTTCACAAGATTTTAGTAATCGAGTTGTTGCTCTGTCACCAGGTTCAAAGAAAATTCTAGAGAAACTAAGTATTTGGGAGTCAATTTGGAGATCTCAAGAAGTATCCAGTCTTCAGGTAAGTACCTACAGCCAACAACCCGCTACAACCCTAATAAAAATTAATGTGTACATACTTGTAATTATTACGAATTAATTAGGTATGGGATGCTCTCTCAGATGCCAGTATTAGTTTCAGTAATCCCAACTTCTCGCCTCCTATTTCGTATGTTGTTGAAAATCCTGTGTTAGCTTATGCAATTTCCAAAACACTGGAGCAGGTAAATCTAAATATGTATATGGCTTTAGTATTTCAGATTTCAGACGACACATTAGTTCCATACTATGTTAGTAGCAAGTAGCAAGGAAGTTTAAGAGACGTTGAGAAGACGAGAAAGAGAAGCGTTCGTGCTAATGTTATTGCTATTGATTTTAATTTTCAGACAGAGAACGTGCGAATCGAATACAACGCGTCTTTAAGATCATGTGCGATACCTTTGGCTTCCAAGCCTAAAGAATTATCTGAGATTAATCTCAAGGACGGGCGAAACTTTACTACAAACTTACTGGTTGGTTTCCTATCTTCGAAGCCCTTATTTATAAAGATTCATGGCCCTATTATATTTATAAAATGGACTAGGATTAGTCAAGTCCTCGTCCTCATACTTCTTCGTACATACTTACCTGACATTATTTTACTTTAATATAATTTCATAGGTGGGCGCCGATGGGTTCAACTCCAAGGTCCGCAGCTCGATGGATTCACCTTACATTAATTTTAACTATGACCGCACAGCTGTTGTTGCTACATTACAACTTAGTGAGGTAAGGAGCTCAGGAAATGACCGTAGCCAATCATTCTGAAATAGCGAATTCGGGCATGCTATCACATTGTGTCATACGTTTTGTAGCCTACAGACAATAATACTGCGTGGCAAAGATTTATGCCAACCGGAGGACCTATTGCACTTTTACCTGTGAGTCTGATTCCTATTTCGTATTTCATTCCGTACAATTGCTTCTGTTCCAGTTCATTCGTTGAACTTGTAACGTGTGCCATATTTTGCACATTAAGCTTAGAGCTACCTCTATGCCATATTTCATGTCACGAATGGCAAAGCAAATAGTAGCTTTTTTACGAATTACGAACTAACGATTGGCTTGTATCCCTAAATGCTGAAGTTTAGAACGACCCACCACTTAGTATGATTTTGTTTATTTAATACTTTGTACCTTCGCTTAATAATTAAGACCGTCTCATATTCCTGTAGCTGTCTGCATCCTTCAGCTCACTAGTTTGGAGTACGACAACGGCGAAAGCGAAGGAATTGTTGGAAATGCCTGCGGAAGCCTTTGTTGACGCCGTAAACTCCGCTTTCGTGAGTTAATTTCGGACTAATTTATCGTCATTGCTTAGACAATATTAAATCCCCGCAGTTTTAAATTTGAACTATAGCATCTTATAGATAATCCTCGAAGAAACTTGCTTATTGATTATTTGGATGGTTGCGTGTAAGTATCCAATTTAGGCATATTATTATATCTCTCTACTGGGCTGGGCCGTGCAGTGAACACGGGAGTGTTAAAAAAAACTTGCCGTATAAGTTGCTTGACCACCACGGCAAGAACTGTTCACGTATAATTATGTACTTACAGTAAATGCGGCACGTGGTTTACCATGTATCGGAGTGTGGCAGGGATTCGTGAATTCAACCCACAATACTTACACAATTCTAGCGTACGTTTGCCATCAGCCATCATACCTCCATTCAGCACATCAATGGCACATGTACTCTAGAATTGTGTATAAAATGTAGTTTCTGATCCCGCGTTAGCTAGCTGTATTATGTATATAAAGTGTAACTTGTACCTAACTTGTTTGTTACGTAGTGGCATGATTATCCTCGTTCCGTGCTGGTTGCGAAATCATTTGAGTTAATGAAAGCTGTTAGCTTAAGCACAAAAGGCCCACGAATGTTCCCTCCATCAGTGTCAGAAGTTATGGATAATTCTAGGGCAACTTTCCCTCTTGGCTTTGGGCACTCATCCTACTATGTTAGCAGAAGAGCGGCTCTAATAGGGTTTGTTTATATTCTTTACACTCCCAATAGTGTAACAGACGTAATTTATGAATCAGTATATTTAGTTTTATTTTCTGAGGCAACATTAAAATAAATGTGTAATATAGTGATGCGGCTCATCGTCTTCATCCATTGGCTGGGCAGGGCCTGAATTTGGGACTTGGAGATGTGGAATGCTTGACTAGAAATATTGAGAATGCAGTCGGTCTTGGGGAAGATTTCGGTGAGCTATTATGAACGAAAATTGTACAGCATGTATTAAGAATGATTAATTTATCCATCACCGACAATAATTTTCCGTTTCAGGGTACATGACTTGTCTACAAAAGTATGAGACTGAGCGTCAAAGGCATAATTTAGCGATTCAGTCTGGGGTGGACTTTTTGCATCGACTTTATAGTTTTGACTGGTCTCCCGTTGTTGCTCTTAGGTCTGTAGGCTTGTCGTTCGTGAATTCTTCGGACTCCCTTAAGGTAAGTTCTTGTGCCCTATCCATAAATAAACAATTAAATTGTGCCCTCACAAATTAAACTGAATTTTTTTCTATCTATAATTTACAGAAAATCATCATTTCCCAAGCAGCTGCATAACGACATACCGTGTAAGATATTACATTCATGAATTTAATCCTTGAAAATTTTTTTATAACTTACACTCTGGTTTTCATACTCGTTAAGCAGATTTCTAATTGTCATTACAGTGCTAAAACACAACAGTGGTTATCATAGTAGTATAAAACATTAAAACCGAGAGTGCTGAAAGTGGTGACGCTGTATTGCATTGAAAAATAGCAAAATATTGACTGATTGATTGATTGATTCTGTCCTTAAACGTCGGCTTGTTCTTATAACCCGTTTAGTCGATTTCCGGAGTTAAATGTATGCCTATAGCAAATATTCCATTTTAAAATCTTATTTTATTTTATCGGTAGCAGGTAGGTAGGAATGTAATAAATTACCAGTTAGTTCAAAATCTACGAGATGGAAGCTGTTGTGTAGGAAAATATAGTTCTGCGTAGACTGGATACAGCTTGATAAGAGATAAAATGTCCCATCTAACTTTTGGAAATAATACATCAGCACTGGGACACTGATTACATGCATTTGAATACTATTTAAAATACATTAAGATTGAAAACAGTATTTTATCCACAGAAACGTATACTGTAGTTATAGGATAAGTAAAATTAAATCGTTTGTCCCCGATAGGGAAGTTGTATGAATTAGGACTTAACCACATATCCAGGCAGCAAGAACTATAAAATTGAAAACAAGTCTTCGTTTCGTTTTAAGAATGCAAATCATATCTCATTTCGTCAGTTTGAATCTCATAGCTGAAACCGTCTTCAGCTAAGCTTAAATTACAACTCCTACCTAATATTGTAGTATGTAAAATGTAAAATAATACATAGGTAGCAATATATGTATATGCTCTAATGCTCATAGATTTCTTCATTGTTCTGAAGCTGTACTGCTGGCCAGTGATTTAGTCGTAGCTATTTAACTCCTGTGAAATCGCAGAAAATTACCAGTTACAGTAAATAATATGGCTCTTGTGGGTGGTAAGAATCAGGATATTCAGGCCGTGTTTGAGAAGCTCAACAAGGAGTTCTTCCAGAACAAGATCAAGAATGTGGAAGTAAAATGGAGTTCCCGCATGACGGCCTGTGCAGGAATTTGTACTTACAATGGAAAGAAGGCCGGAGCTATCATTCATCTCTCAGTCCCGCTTCTGTCACTTAGGACAGAACGAGACATGGTGGAGATACTCGCGGTAAAAACCTAAACTTTGCTTTAAAAAATTGTAACTATCATTTCAGTAAGTACCAAGGGTCCAACGTACTGCCAGCTGCCACTGCCGTCTATGGCCCTGTAGAAATTAAAAACGAACCCTATAAACAGATACAAATAACAAGCCATTTTTCTCGTAATTGTAACGCCCCTTTGTACCATGTGGAATCTCTGACATCGTTCAGAAGAATAATGCGGCCTTTTGATTTCCAGCACGAAATGATTCATGCCTATTTATGCATTGTGGACGGTAATAAAGAGCGAGAGGAGCACGGCCCCAAGTTCAATAGAATGATGGACCGCATCAATGCAAAGTCTGGAATGAAAATCACGGTGCGTGTACTTCTATGCATAAAATGAACTGAGACACTTTTTATAGGTACCTATCGAGAATTACACATTCAAGTAAATTCTGGCATTATATGCATCTACCGACAGGTCTTTCATACTTTTGAGGAAGAAGTCGAGTTCCTGAAGCAGCACTGGTGGATCTGTAGCGGGAAGTGCAAGTCCCTTCCGCCAATGTTTGGAGTCGTAAAGAGGTCAATGAATCGGGCACCCGGCCCAAGTGAGTCCTGGTGGGTCCAGCATCGGAAGGTCTGTTCTGGGAAGTTTGTCAAGGTCAAGGAGCCAAAGGCTAAACCTCAGCCTTATGCTAGATTAACCTTGGCAGTCCCAAAGACCCCGACAAAGCCTAGAGTCAAGTCTACCTCGTCCGGCCTTGGGAGCAGGGAAAATCGCAAAACTTCACAAACCAGTACAAAGTGTGGACAAAAGAGGGGCCAGTCGAACGGTGGGTCTTCGTGCTCCAGGTCAAGGTCAGCCCTGATCCCGGCTAAGAGGAAGAGGGGTCAGAGTGAGCGAGCTGTGTCGTCCGCTGACCCGCTTCTTGAAAAACCTCGGCTTTCCGATCCCATTGCTTCATTTAACTCTGATTATGATCCTTTTGAATTTGAGGAGGATTTTGAGGAGGCAGCCGGAGTATTTACTGAGCCGGTTCATTCGAAACAGTGCCCGGCTTGTGGAATTCAGGTCGGCGTTGGGGAGTCAGTTGAAGAGCACCTGGACGAGTGCCGTGTTCTTAACACAGAGGAGGAGGACAGTGTTCCGGAAGGAAGCCTCAAGTATCCCTGTCCAATTTGCCGAGACATGGTTCAGCACAAAGACATGGAGCGTCATTTGGATGCTTGCATTCAGCTTAACTTATGCGAGTGAGGTCTTCATTTTTTGCTGCCTCTCTAATACTCAAACTTTTAATTCCTCGGGCGCTTAATTATAATATTTAGTTCCCAGAAACCATGTCCGGTGAGCTGGATCTAAATTGTTTTTGTGTACCTAAAAAGTAAAAAATTAAAAAACTTATTAGAACTGCAACAGAAAAAAAATTAGTATGTAAATACAATTTAAACGTAATGGCTCTAACGGGTTATAGTATATAGGTCGTAGTCGTAGCCGTACACGTTAACTTCGTTTCAGTATCACCGTTACAGGAAAATAAGCGCATAAGGCTATCCTATACAGGAGATAATATATGGCTACATTAGAATCATGCAACACATTTACTGAAAATGATAATAATTATAATACTGCAAGCTCTACGTTTTAAGCAAATACCCTCTGATTCAAGACATGTAGTGGCACTGGTAAGCTGTCACTTTAACTTTGGTGAATTACTTGCTGTGTAGGTGCCTTACGATTTCCAGTAAATTCCGAGTCACTTGTGTATGTATGTACAATATTTTTAGATAATTTTACCGTCATTTTACTGCATCCCTGTCCCTGCAACTATGTAGTTTACTAGCAATATGAAAATAAAAGGGTAAAACTCAAGCTGACCATACCAGGATTCGCCGATAAAACCGACTGGGTTTAACCTACTTAGTTTTACCCGGGTAAATCCTATAGATTTTATTCGTCTGAATTCCGATTTTACATCGGGTTTTATTTTACTTGAGGTTTTATCAAGGGCTTTTAAATAATCTACTAAGGTAATATCTCGTTGTACGGTATTATATCCCTACTATAAGACTCATTTGGCACCAAGAATGACTTGTCGATCGTGATCGTAGACTAGAAGTACATGTGGCTTTTGCTTGTGTTCATCATATTTTAATGACACATAGAATGATGTACTTACTTATTTCAAAGTTAATCCGGTATGCGCATGGGGTACAGATACAGAGTATATCGAATTTAAGATACAATTTTCTGCTTAGCGTAGCTAATCTTGAAGTTGATTCTGTGCAGATTTCAACGTAGGTTTATTGGGACATTTTCTGGAAAGGATATCGGACTGAATGCATGGGGGAATTAAAGGTCACATGGGGAAAATATGACCCTCAGATGGAATTAGCTTAAACATGGTACACTTATAGACTTTTTGCTCCTGAGCAATATTTAAATGGACTAATGGTCTACATCATTCACCAAGATGTCAATTATGGTTATGGGAAACATGAATCTGAGTAAATTTTATGAATTACATTTAATTTCTACATTTTAATTAATAATTAAGTTTCAATGCATCTGGATGAGGTTTTAAGGGCACCTCTGAAACAATTTATACCAGCGTTACTGTCCAATTCACTATTACCAGAGTTTCTGGTCCTGGTGATACTAAATACATAGTTTAACAAAGCGCTTATTTAAAAAACTTGGTTTTATACTTTTGAAAGGACTTCTCGCCATAGAAAATTATCGCTTCTTTTCTGACGCCGTATTTTATTTAACTTTTTATTTACGCCCAACTATGATCAGTGAGGATCAAGGATGGGGCATTTACTGAAAACGAACTTCTTCAATTTCGTATGTATGCATCTGAGATTTCGGATTTATCCGAATTAGGTCACGTTGACCAAAATATAAAAAAATATTTATCAATATTGGTCAA
>JAQFZY010002914.1:0-10623 GCA_034696285.1 Hypogastrura burkilli
TATAGTGCAAAACACGTTGACCTGATTTAAGAATTACCTATAGATTTCTCCTAACGTCATTGTGCTAAGTACGTCGGTTCAAAAGCCAAGGCCTGGTTCTTTCAAATGACCATAACTCAAGAAAGATAGGGCCAATTTCAAAACGGTTTACGCCAATGGATTTCTGCTAATAATGGTGCGGTGTTTATAATTTATCATTCTTAATAGTTCGGTTCACAGGTCAAGGACAAGCTTCAATATACTCAACAAGCATTACACCCGTTTCTAAAACATTTTAAGTAATTAATTTATTATTAATTATTTCAGCTATTGAATTCAAGTCAAGTCAAAGATCTACAGAGTTTAACTTCCTTTAAATCACGAACGAATGAAGTAACTTAAAACTTTTTTCAGCAAATGATTCATAGTAATGCCACTATTTAGCGGGTTAAAGGTCATACATGTCATAGTACATCAAATTTGTAACGATTCACATGATCACTTAAACCGTTTACGCTCTTTGGCTATGCCCGTTACCCGCCCGTTTATATATCTGCACAGTTTCAGCAGCTTAAATTCGATCATTAATTTTCCGCAGATTCATTAGGAAAAGTATGGGATCCCGGTGGACTTGACGCCAGCAGAAAAGGAGGCAGAGGTCAGGGAGAGTCTGGTAAAACACTTGATGCAAGTTGCCGACACCGACACTCTCTCATAATTAGTGTTCCGTTCCGTACGGTCCTGTCTGGTGTTTGAGGTGGACCGGACCGGACCGAAACTTCGGTCCAGGCGCTCTGAACTAGTCAAGAACGAACCGAACAATTTTGGTCCGGTCCGGTCCGATCATTTTAATGGCACGATTGTGTTTGAAACATTCACTTGGACATAAAAGTCTCTTCGTTTACATCTGCAGGTCCCAGTTCGACGAGTGAGTGATTCAAAATGTGATCTCGTTTATTTTTGGATGAACTCTGTGAAAAATAGTAAAATAAATCTGTTCATACTGGCTATGTGAGCATAATTTTGATACTGGGTTGTTCTTGGATCTTGCAGGGTCTGGTAAAAAGTCCCAGGCACTTGCCCCCGATGACCCCACAACTGAAGACATATACCAAAGAACTTTAAGGTTCAAGAAGGTCTTGTTGCTCAGCTGAGCCGTTCGAGTTTCCTCTCATTCATTCTCCCAGGTAAGGAGGCCGAGGATGAAGGAGCGATTGTCCCTTGCCCAATGACCATGGCAGCTGGCAGCATGTCATTTTCCTTTTATATTTCGAGGTAGGACTAAAAAATATTTAAAAAATTCTGACTCGTCTTTAAAACCCTTGCAAAGCTCAAAAGTGATACACCTTTTCCTCCATATCCATAGGTGGCGGAAAGAGCGGGAGAGGGAACCTCATGCCAGATAGTTTTGAGTTTGGGAAAAAATCAGTTCTTCGTACAGAGCATCGGTCCAGATGAGAGGACCGACTCTGCCAATCAGGATGTCTCAAAGAACACGGACACCGCGTAACTTGCACTGGATTATGATGATTTCAAAACATTAAATTCGATGATTTAAACGCCGTTGTCTTCGTTTTACATACATCTTGCCTTAAATGTGGAAGTACGCATTGAATGACATATTTCATTTCGACCTTACGGACTATATTCCGGAGTGGAGGGCTAATTCACGCCCCGAACTATGACCAGAGCAGGTGCACCTCCGGTCATCCTTTTATCCTCAACTTCGCCATGTTATATCATATAGTCATGGTATGGAGGATGAGAGGGAAGGGGAGCGATTCATTCATGCCCAACCTCTGACCAGAGCAATCGCAAATCCGGTTCTCCTCACCATCACCATGTTGTCTTCTAGTCAGGTTGGTGAGGAAGGAGGGAAGGGCTCATTCATGCCCCGACCTCTGACCTCAAATACCTAAGATTTTATACCTTTTTTCGTTGTAAATTTTACTTGTATCAAAGAATCTATATGGGTTCACCTAGTGGATACTTACCGAAGCCGAGTACTTTAATATCACGCCCAAGAAGATATTTATTCGCTGAAAACGAGTCTCTTCAACATCCCAATTCGGCGCTAAGTATGACGGAACTTTTTTATACCCCACGGAAAGTATTATAATCTCATCCATTATGCTTCACAGATACACCTTTGGAAGGTTCGACTCGCCTCACCTCACAAGGACTCAATGACGTATTCGTATTCTTTGCCTTGTCTGATGAACTATCTCGAATTGAATTGACTGACCGGAGGAAGGTCCTCGATCCAGTCATTTAGGACAGTTTCTCGTACAAAAAGCCGCCAACTGACGTCTGGGAGCGGGTCTACCAGCGAATGAAGAGCATTCTGTAGGTCATGTTTAAAGCCCACCAACAGCCGCAGTTCTGAGATGCCAATACCAAAGGCGTATTTCAAAAATTGTGACGGAGAGTTCTATCGGTCCAACAGATAACAGGTTGCCCTGGCGGATTTTTTATATTTTCAAAGGACCCTTTATACCCGCCAATGGAAAATGATAGGATGTGGAACAAATTTGTCAAAGGAAACCATAAGTGGGACTTCCCGAGGACCATTACCAGATAGATTTTGGACCATGGCGTAAGAACTTGGGCCGATTTCTTACTCCTCAAGCTTGTGGGTAAGGCTTGGCAAATTATTATCCTTATCTACAGGGTGAATAAGGTTAAAAATTCGCTTTGCCTGTCCTTCCGAATGTCACGATCTAAACTGCTGCCTTTTTTTACATGTACAAAATTGATTATCAACGCTAATTTTTTCCCGTTTACCGCTTAATATCTGCCCTGTCCTCTCATAATGTATGAATTTCATATATAGACACCCGTATCACGTTCAGCAAAAATTCTCGCAGCTGTCTCATCACATATAAAATCAAACCCCCTTATGGAAAATATTTGACATGGTTCTCAACGCTCAATAAATTCATTTAGTTGAAGGTTTTACATATGGTCAAAACATTCGAAAACTTCATTACTCGACTCATTTTAACCTGAGCTGAATGATTCTAAAACGTTAACATGAGTTTTCCCGCTCAATAGGTTTAAACGAAGTTCATATAAGGTCCAGACTTATAAAAATAAATATCTAAATTAAATGTTTCACTCATTTAAGCATTGCATGTGAGGATTGTACATAGTTTAAAAGAGCTCAGTTTCTTTTCTTGACTCATTTAGGATATAGATGAGTGGTTTGAAATCTGTTAATCTGTTTCTAGTCTCAGTTAAGCAATACATACATGTGTATCGCATGCAAAATTTGAACATCTCATAACATGTTTTTAAGCATTAACCATCGGTGCACTGTTTGAAATGTTTAATATCTGTTGTTCTCTTTGAGCCATTTGCCATTTGCCTGTAGAATTGGGCCAAAACAGTACTTCGTAATTTTATTTTTCAGCAGAGTGCCTCCGAACTCCCGATAGAAAAGGCTATCTCCGATGAGATCCTTTCTGAGTCGGATTTGGAGAGCGTATTTTTCCCTGAGCGGACAGGTGACTTTTTACTTGCTGGGATCCCCCAATGAAGACGAATGGAAATTGGCTGATGACACTCCAACTACCCAGTCTTCTTCGTACCGTTTATCCGCGGTCGGACCCACAGCCCCTTAACACAGGCACTGCGCGCATGGTCACAGGGTTTAACACTATGATCGGAAGGACTGTGCTGGCAATGGAAGAGCCTATCAGATTCTCCATCAAGCAATGCCTCTCCGACCGTGCAGACCACCTAACTTATGCACATGATGAAAAGGATCTAGTTCCAGTTCTTGAGGCTACCGGAGGGCACAGCTATAACGATGATGACGGAGCCAAGAAATCATTAGGGGAGGACGATGATTGGGTACCCCTTGACTCGGACGCCATGGCTGCCGGCTACTTAGATTCCATGTCGTCTGTCGTCTCCATTCAACGGCAAGAACTGGAAGAAGCTGAAGAATTCCCCGGGACCCTGAAACCCGACCGTCAAGAAAGCGAAAGGTTCCGGAGGATTTAGCCGAGGTTGGAAGCGGCAAGTAAAGGCTCTACTCAAGGGTACGTCAAGCTGAGAAACCGGGACCGGGCCGCCCAGGCGTAAGATTCCACTGGCGGCCACGGGCAAAAGTTACTCAAACCAAGATCAGGCAGGGGGCTCATCCAAGCGGAAGGCTCTTTCTCCAGCCACCAGCCTAACTAACGATTCCGACCGGGAACTTCCGCTCGTTGATCAGAGTCGGACCCAGAACCTGCTCCCATCGAGAGCACAGCGGGCCTTTCGAAGCCAAGGGGTAAAAGTAAAAAAGGAATTGTGACAGTTCCTCCGAATAACATTCCAGGTTGAGCATAAAATGATGTTATTCCACCACTCAATATTTAATTATCGGAAATTGTAATTCAAAAAGCGTGGAAAAGAAATAAGTTACAGTAACAGTTCAGTTTCAGTTTCCATCAGTTTCCATGACAATCCTGCACCTGCGACAAAAAATATATCAACAAGCAAATCAAATGATGTTTCCAAGCATTCGTTCTTTCAGCTTTAAGTACCTACATTTAACTCGCCCTCTCAAGACTCAGTATTTTCATACAAAATAATTTGATCTAATTTCCTTGTTTTACACCACTTTACATAAATGCTATGCATAATTGAAAAGATTTACATCTTTCGTCATGTTTAAATTGAGATTTAGTTTAGTATAGATTGAGACTTAGAAATAAATTGCGAACAATAGACAAATTTTCATCTCTACTGTTATTGGTTTTAATTAGGATAAGGAATGAGTTTGATAATTAGGTTAAACCATGGATTGACCATATATTAAAACTGTCATTTATTAAATAATTATAAGTAGAGTCAAGCTTGCTTTATCAAAAGCCACGTTGTTATTTTGCACACAATGATTTCCAGATGCAGAGGAACACCTTACGGTCCACTCACGACCCCTTCTCTTCTCAATCAATATTTAGGATTTGATTTCCAGGGGGGGCTCGAAACATTGGATGTGTAGATTCCGCCGGAGGTGGTGATATTTATTCGGAGAACATTTACTCAGAAAGCGACGTTTTTGAAAAATGTTCGCTAATGTATTGGTTATGTAAAAATATGTTTCTACAACATTGGGGGGGGGGGGGGGGGGGCAGCCCTATTAGTCCATGCCTAAATACTGTTTTGTCAAGTCCGTCTTTAAAATTGGATTTCAGGGGTGGCTTAAAAATTGAATGTTTAGAATCCGCTTAAGGTGGAGAAATTCTCTAAAATAACATCTCAAAAGTTGTGTTTTTGACTGGTTTTTGGTCGAATCGACGAAATATACATACACGAGAAGCCAATATTACCCCGGAGGCGAAATTGAATGGTAAAATCAATTTCTTCAAACATATCGGGGGAAGGGGGGGCGGGGGGCGGCTATAGCCCTATTAGCCCATGCCTAAATAGGGACTTGCCTTGGATACATCTTTGCTCAGGATTTGTGAAATGGATTTTTGCCGAGGTTAATAAAGTAAGCTCTTATGGGAACTAACTTCAACTCCTCTTGATATATTGTACCTTATACCATTGTACTCTCAGGCTACCAAATTAGTTGAAATTATAGGTATGATGTAATGTTGAAGTTATCGATCCAGCTTGCAGCGATAGTATTCGGCTACTACTACGAAGGTTTACGATTACAAAACTAAGGCCATGGCCAAGTGGTTCGAGCGAATGGCGCCATTCCAAATGATAACGAAATTCACTTAATCGGGGAATTGCATTTTTGTATGCGCTTATTAAATGTACAGTAGATAGCAAACCTTTGAGGACTATCTTCTGTAATAGAGGACATATTCTATTTAGAAAGAAAACATCGCTGAGCGTATCATAATTTCAGAGCAATAAAATATATCCAAGCTGGAAATTGATTATATTCAAATCTGAATTCAAACCCTCAACAGGCAAACATTTTTTTAGTTGAATTGACAAAATATTTCATCCCCGGCGGAGCGATACCTAGCTTAAGTCATGTATGTAAGCACCATTCTATGCAAAATACGCTTCAATAATGTAGACTTTGAGGTGTAAATTAAGAAGAATTCTTTATTATATGTATTTACAATTTATGTATTTTAAATTTGATGCCTCTCACTAAATCCAATCGTAAATATGGTCTTGAAAACAGCTGTGGGAACAACTCGTCTACGTCTCTAAGAGATATATATGTTGACAAATTTGCACAACATGGAGACCGGTTATCGCGTCTAAATACGTCTTCTAATTTAGGATGTATTATAATAAAACGAGAGCAGTTCACTAATTACTAACGTCCTGAAATGTTATGTAAACTCATTACACGTGAAGCTCATTATCAAAGTAATAGAGAAGGTGCCAAACTAATAAAGCACATTGACAATTTTTTAATTGCATGGATTTTATGTTTGGCCAGTGGCGGTTCTAAGTTCTGAGGTAATCGGCTAAGTCGGCTATAGCCGATCCGAGGGTTGGCCTACATTACATAAATGTATTTATTTACTTCATGTCCTAAAAATTGGTTCAGGATTAAAATATGGAATGTACTTCTAAATGGCAAAATCATTTCTGGATAGGCTTAAGATATGCAATAAATATTTGTACTGATTTTAGTCGACGCGGCTAAAAAATTCTAGAGCCGCCCCTTCCCTGTGCTTGCCTTTTATGAATTAGGTATTTGTAAACCTTTTGGTACCAAGTTGTTCAAATCAGGTTTTGCAATTTGACTATCTTTTAAATTTCAAGCTAGTGCGCAATAAATCCATCATATTTATGTGCAAATATATTTAGACTCGCGCTCCCGTAAAAGAAATAAATTTTAAAAACCGACAATATTTTCACAGCATTTATACCTATAGCTGAATATAAGAGATTGTATCCCAGTAATTAAAGCTCGTATCAAAATTGAAACCCCCGACGGCATAAATCCTGTTCAGCTTCTCAACATAGGCACAGCCAACCCCGGATATTCCCCCCGGGATATTGTTGACAGACAGAGTTGTTACTTCGCCGGTTGAAGGATTGAAGCGGGTCAAGTCCAGATACGGCCCGTTCGTAATCGGAGCCAAAAGATAGACTTCCTTCCCAGTCCAGACCCCGCAGGCCCCCCACAGGGCGACTGGAAGTTTGGCCTCTAGCTTGGTCACAGTGCCTTGGGCAGGTTCAAACTTGAGGATTTCATCATAGCCGTAGTAGCCGGGATACGTTTCATTGAATCCGCCCAGTATGTAGACTGCCCCGGTCGCCGTGTCCATAACGGCAGAACTGAGTCGCCGTGCCCCTAGAAGGGAAGCCACTTCCTCGACCACGTTCCCGGAAATGGAGTAGCGTACAATTGAATTATGATTGGTCGTCTCATCCAGGGATCCGCCAATGACGTAAGCGGAGTCTACACCGTCGAAGACCACGGCAGAGTGCCTGGTTGGTAGTGGAAGGTTATTGACGACGGTCATGTTTCTTGGTCCATTTGTAGGCAGTTTCCATATGTCGGACACGGCCAGGGCGGCATGGACTTCCCCGCCAAAGTAGTAGATACTGTTGTTACCAGCCCAAATGGAAGCCCCCTGATTTGCGTTCCTAAAGGTTCTGTCGATCAGCTCCACGGATCCGTCCGTAAGTGAGTATCGAAAGACGTCTTGAGTCCAGTGAGGGAGTTCTCCAATTTTCTCAATGTAGCCTCCAACGGAGTAGATGGAGTCGGCACCGTCGTAAACTACCGCGGCCTGGTACCGTCCAGGGGCAAAGTGGGACGGTGTTGTCACGAACTCAAGGTCTTGACCAAGAGTGCCGACAACACAAAGTACCGTAGCCATCGGGATCACGAACCTTAGAAGCATCTTGCCTTAGACAATCGGTGAAGTAAATATACAGTGAAATGGAGCCGTGGAAACTGTACAGGCAAGTGGCTCAAATGAAGATCCCACAGCTCAATTTATATTCTTTGTTAATCCACTAGACAAATTAGTTAAGCTCTCTACATTTCCACGTGCTTGGGCTCCTTGATTTGTTAGACTCTTACAGTAATAATTATGTGATTATCAGTATTGGAGTGATTCCATTTCCATTACTGAATCACTTATCCTATCCGATGCATCCGTACTATTTGTAAGTACTTATTTCGTATGGCACATGTAGGTACGCGCTAATACTGTACACTTCCAAGTGTCACGCCCTGAAACCGTGCCGGACTGATTAAATGAGCTTACCTCATTTTCAAATTTGCACGTGAATGCTTGAAGTGCAGTACTGACAATAAATGCAAGGTTCAACATCTGACACCTCTGAGATCAACAGAGGCGTGTTCAAGGATGATTGGTGGAACAGTGGAAGTATCTCTCATTCGGAATTAATCCCAAAAATGACCCCCGTAGTTCGCCGTATTCATTTTATAAGTTTTCACATTTAAGCCATCTGAATTTCTGCAAGCAACATCAAGCGGCAGCCATCCATTTGACAGCAATAAAACTAATATTTTAGTTCACGTAGTTTCAGCAAAACCACTTCAGGAATGTGCACCCGAGTTGGAGAGGACGAAGGCGCCCTGTCCTGAATTTAATAATGATGTAATAATAGCGGATTAGATCAACGTTCAAGTTCATGCTGATGGAAAATCCCTGATGAAATTATTATAGACACTTCGTCATCAATTAGAGATACACCTTTCAGTTGTAGAGGAGCAAGGATGCCGGGAACTGATTAGTCAATCTCTCCCATTCTCAGCCATGCTTCCACATCAGTATAAATGTGTCAAACAGTTCAGAATCTCACTACACATTCTGAGCCTCAGTCCAAATCAGCTGTCATCCTAATGGCGCTAAAAGTTATATTTCTTTTCGGCCTCGTTGCCGCCGCTTCGGCTGGAACCATCGACCCTTCCCTCCTGTCCAAGCTGAAGGCTCAAGGAACTCAAGACATTATCATTGCCCTTCCACCCCAGCTACAGGAAGTTCAGTCCAGCCTAGAACTATCTTCCCTTACAGGTGATTCCAAGACGGCGATGCTTGTAACTCTCCTTCAAGAGAAGTCCAAAGTGGTCCAAGCTCCAGTAGTCCAACACATTAGCTCCCAAGGCTTTTCGTCCCAGCAGTTCTGGATTTCTAACAAGATTGCTGTCTCCGGAGCCACACTAGGCCTAATCCAATCCCTGGCGAGCCTTGAAGGAGATTTCCTTGTCCGCGAAGCCGGCACAGCCTCCGTACTTCCTGCCGTTCGAAACCAGATCCTATCCGGCCGAGCCGCCCAAGGGGATGCCCAATGGGGAGTTGCAATGATCAGTGCGCCCGAGGCCTGGAACCGGACCCGCGGAGAAGGAACTGTCGTCGGAATTACTGACACTGGTGTCAACCTCGGGCACGAGGCCCTAAGCGGGAACTACGCCGGAGCCTGGCTTGATCCCTACTACGACGAGGAGGGGCCCACGGACGTCCAAGGTCACGGGAGTCATGCCCTAGGGTCTGCTGTCGGAACTGCCAACGGGATCGGCGTTGCTCCAGGAGCCAAATGGATAGCCTGCCGAGGCCTCAACCACCAAGGAAGCGGGAGTGAGGCCAACCTCGTCCGCTGCGCTCAGTTCATGCTGACGGCCAACCCACGGCCTAACGTTGTTTCAAACTCTTGGGGCGGCTCGGGCGGAGGAGACTGGTATGGTGATGAAGTTGCTGCCTGGAAGGCGGCTGGGATCGTCCCTGTATTTGCAATTGGGAACAGCGGGAGTTGGGGCTGTGAGACGACGGGGAGTCCCGGGAGCCTGACCGGCCTCATCGGGGTTGGAGCCACGACTCTGGACGACATTCTAGCTGATTTCTCGAGCAAGGGCCCGACGGCGGACGGAAGGATGAAGCCGGATATTTCGGCCCCAGGCCAAGACATCATTTCGGCTGGGAAGGGGACGGATGACTATGTGAGCAACTCAGGGACCTCCATGGCAACGCCGCATGTGGCTGGAGCCGTGGCGCTCTACATTTCCCTACACCCCGAGGCTACTTATGAGCAGGTCCTGAATGCATTTACGTCTACGGCTTTTCAGCCCGAACTATTCTCCGCTGACCGAGAGTGCGGGACTGTGGACGGGGCTGACTATCCGAACAACGTGTATGGTTATGGACGAATCAATATTGCTGCCGCTTTATCGGCTTAGACAGAATTACTTTTTACGCAAAATAATGAATTGGCATAAATCCAACACATAAATTGCCATTTTTTCGGCTATTAAAATATTTATACATCTACTGGAACCTGCACGTACTTGGAAATCCCGGACATTATAGAGTATTAACTGGAGCTCCGCAGATCCGGCTCCGAAGCTTGCGAAGCCGGTGCCGGAGCCAAACAGTCGGCTCCGGTTTTTTGCGGAGCCGGAGCCGGAGCCGTAAGCCTGCTCCGGGGCCGGCTCCGAACTAGAGCCTGATTTAATTTAAAACAAACGGAAATGTTACTTGACAACAAGTGTCTGTAAATAAATACGGAAAAGTTAACTCCCGTAGGGTATGCATTTGGACCCCCCCTCCAAATGTATCAACATCCCTTTCCGGCTAAACGGCGCAATTAACCTGAAAAATTAAAGATATATAAAAATTGGGGAATGGGGTGTAGATGCTCTTTTTCAATTCTAAGTTTCGATGGATTGCAGTTTATTGCCCTAAATCTTCGAAA
>JAQFZY010002915.1:0-10623 GCA_034696285.1 Hypogastrura burkilli
TTTAAATCATCCAAACCCTGATTAAACTGTAGGCGCACGGTATTGTAAATTGTATTTAAATACTTCTACTTTGACTAACCACCAAGCTAGCCCTAACTCGGAATCAGCAACTAATTTTCTACACATTTCTGCAGTACATGCGCCATCATACCACCATTCAATAACTTTATGGCTCATGTACTCTAAAAATTTGTAGAAAATTAGTTGCTGATTCCGAGTTAGAGCGGGCTTGTGGGCTTGTGCATATAAAAACATAGCAACTTGTAGTTGGTAGTACTTTGCTAAATTTAAACTATCGTTATTTAGTGAGGTGCTTAGATCTATGTACCTGACCTAATGCGTACGCCTAATTGTTATTCATACATAGCTAATAGCCATATCTCATAGCCATAGTTTACGTCCATCTTTTTTCTCTATCCCGCTTGAAAACACTAATTTCATTTTCTATTGTGAGGGATTACAGGGTAGTAATTCTTGAAGCGGAAATACGAACTCTTGGTAATGCTGCATAACTTTACGAAGAAGTACCCCCTTTCCCTGTTGAGCTACTCTTGGGTTGATTTCATGACAAGTGCAGATAGCGCAATGCGGATCCTGATCCTTTACCATTATATAATTATCAGAGTTAAGGAATGTATCGTAATACGATCTCACTTTGCTAACGATTGGTACAACAAGTACATGATTTTGATAGTCAGCTTAATTTTGTGCTTGGAATTGGAACTAAACCTTATGAATACAAGACCAACTATTGCATACTACTCATGTTCTCCTCAGCATCATGTATGATGTCATGAAGATCAATCATAAAGAGGATAATTCCAGTTTCAGCTTCTATTAATTACAGTAGTTAGTTAAACATACATATTATGGATGAGATAGAAATGATTTAAGTAAGAAACTGCTGTAAGTAAATACTAGTTACCTATAGCACATAATACAAATACCAACCGAGCAATAATATTTACTACAACGATGCAGAATAAACCCCTGTAACTTGCAAAAGAAGTTATACGAATTTATTCGATGTACGGTTATGCTATTATACATAGTTTGGAACTGAATTATTCCTAACAATTTTAACCAATAAATCAAGACACAAGGAAAATATACGTCTTGGTTCCGCCTTTCCGCGTCTCTCAAATGTATGCATAGTCGTGAAACGGATTTAAGTAGATTTGCAAATATTTAGAGGTTGGTTGTTGGTGTTGTTGTGTATAAGTATTTAAGTGTGCCCTTAATAATTATTTATTGGGTACAATTTTTTTTCCCGGTTCAAAATATACTAGTACGTAAACGTAATGTTTACTTAGCTGAGACTTAACGCTAACGATTCGAAAAAGATAACTGAAAATACTAAGTATGGATTCTTCATAAGGCTGCCATTTAAACTATCACCAATTAATTCAAAATCTCTCAACAATTAAAGCAGGCTTCCTTACCAATTAAGTACAGTAAATTACTCACCAATCATTTGAAACTTATTTTTAGCAAAATAGTATTTATTTTACAATAATTAACGGAATTAAAATTATCTTATTTGAAATATGTCAATACCTTGGTGAAGAAATCTGCTCTAATTTGTGAGGGATTTCGAGTTAATTATGGTGATCGTTTAAATATTCCTCCTTCATAAATACACGGAGACCGAGGAGGGTTGCATGTATTGCGCTACTATAGCCAAATTAATCGTTCTCACACATTCTTCATACGGTAATGTCTATAGATTTTACTTCCTATTGCCTCAAGCACTTTAACTTTAATGCATTCACATCTGAACTGTATTGACTATAATAAGAAAATCGCACACTACATCACAAATGGCATGAACCTTTGACAGTAAAAGTCCCCAGTCGTTTTCTTGTGTAGCACAAAGAGTGAGTCCTTCATCTGCTTAGATTAGAGCCCTGGGGAATTAATTAAGTGCAGGTATTGGCAAATGGAAAAGTTCAGTAATCAGTCTACTATATGATATAACTGAGTTTTACATCTTCCCATCCCAGATCTGCTCATGAAATCCCTTGCTGCGCCTTTGTAGGTGGGGATTCCGGATTGCGGATGGCGGATACAAGACGCTAAGCGACGGACTAGAGTGCATGCAATAAAGACCATTGTCAATGCTAACTAAAGTAATGTTAAGGCTAAAGGCACATCCAGAAAGTGTTCGACAATAAGATTTGATAACAAAAAAATCCTCACACATAACATATGTACATATAATAACATTGGACCTTCTTATTGGCGAGGTGAACAGACTCACCTCAGGAAAACTCAATTCAATAGGGAAGGCAAGGCTCAGTCTTGTAGAGTCCAATCTCTAAGGTTCACGTCTCAGAGGAACAGCAGCCAAAACTGTTTACCCGTCTCGAGTCCAATCAATTGAGCATTGACCCGGGTTCGAGATCTACTGCATACATAGTACAGCCTTAAACATACGGATATATAATACAACTTTGATATAATGAAGGAATCATTAGTGTTAGCAGTATTCGGTTACTGTCTCATTGCTTTGGCCCAAGCCCAGCTATTCTCAGACTTTAGTAACTTGTTTACACCGAGGAAGCGGCTTCAGGACAAGGTAAGAAACTCAGCAGCGCCCAAGGCTCAACGGTGACCGCAGTTTCGAATTCGTACGTTTAAGACAATAATGATCGGGTTCGGATGGGAAAATAGTGTTGGAATTAGATATGCGATACAATTGTTTCCGTATCCGGTTTGAATAGGAAAATAGTACCCGAATATGGTTTGTATGGGTGAACTACGCCAAAGCAAATATATAGAAATTGGATAAGGTAAGACGCGACCAGATAGGATACAGGTTGAAACCATATACACAGTGTCCGGTCAGGGTTTTTCCAAGACAGTAGTACCTATGTGGGTTTGGTTGACACAAGATCTTGCTCGAATCGCGTTTGCATTTTGCATATGGTTTCAATTGTATACCCGAACAATGACTTGAAACATTCGTATCTCCCCGAATCCAATTTCGCTAGTCCTACGTCTAATCATAAAGGGTCGAGGTCGAGGTAAAATTGTAATCCTGTTCCGCATTATTGTAATATGTAATATGACATTGTATTAAACAATAATTATTTGGCTAATCAGGTAAATGATCCCTCTGCAAGTCCGATTAACCACCCCAGAAGAACTACAATAATTGACGTCCTCAAGGAACTACGGGCCACGACCTTTCTTCAGCTTATTCAGCAAACCCAGCTCGGTGAGGCCCTTCAGGGTTCGGGGCCTTACACCGTGTTTGCGCCGACGGACGATGCTATTGATCGCCTTCCCAAATGGGCCCAACGGAAGCTGCTGCAGGACTCCGAAATGCTAGCCCAGATGCTCGTTTATCATATTACGGTTGGAAAGGTGACGTCGAAGGACATGAAGAACGAGCTTAGGATCCCAACTCTTTACCACGGAAGGCCTGTCACCGTTCGGCTGTACCCAGATCGTGTAAGTGCATCAAAAGTTCAAAACAAAAACTAGGCACTTGCGCAGAACTAAATGGACATTATGATAATGTGTAACAATTCTAGAAACCGACGATTAACCACGTGAGCGTTACTGTACCAGATGCCATTGCGTCCAACGGTGTTGTCCACGTGATCGGAGATACGCTGTTCCCAGTCCCAGTCGGAAATGTTTTCGAAGTACTCGAAAATTGCACCTCATTTTCAAAGTTTAGAGACTACATACGAAAAGCTGGGTTGGAAGAAGAGCTTAAAAATAAAGGTAAGCACGTTGATGTCGATCAAAAAAGTAAAATAAACCCGCTGCAACTGACTTTTCCGATTTAATAATAATTGATTGAGAATGGGGAGTAAATGTATAAAAGAGCAAATATTGGCGTGTACAACTAAGCTTCAATCAATCACGTTTGCCGATAGTTTGTATATGTCATTTAAGTTATGAAATAATGCCCATGCCCAAAAATGACTAATCCTGATCACTTGAGCAGCAAATCCAATGACGCTCTTTGCCCCAACTAATGACGCCTTTGACCTGATGCCTTCTCGAGTAAAGGAAATCCTAGAAAACGCTGACAATACTACTGTCGCCCGTAAGTGTAAATGGTTGGCATGTTTATTTATTCATTTAAGGCTTAAAGCTTTAGGCCAAAGTCAGAGACCACATTTTTGCTATAATTACCAAAATAAATATTTTTACATTGACTATGCACTGCCCTGTCTGTTTCAAAAAATGTAATTTCACAACAGGCTCATCGTCACGAAAAAATGCTCAGGCCATTCTCTTGCAGCACTTGATCCTTGGTACACACTTCAGTCCAGCTTTCAAGGATGGTCAAGAGTTGACTACGGCAGCCGAACGAGAACTATTGGTAGGAGTACGAAATGGTGAGTCTTTTAAAATATTCACACTGACTTTTCTTCATATATCATGCCAAACTCTGTCATATTTAATAATCCCACTACGTTTCTTTCTTTTTTAGATCGCCTACGTGAAGTTGGCCTCTCTCGCGTCCTTCGGTCAGATATTCCAGCTACAAACGGAGTCGTGCATGCTATTGACCGATTGATGGCATATGATGATATTTGTTAATATAAATATTCAGGATTTAAGCCGTGCGCCGATGATTTACCAGAGTAGTTTTTGTTACACGAATTTGTTAGAAATGTGTTTTTATAAGTAAGACGGGGTAAATATGTATAAAACATACACAAGACTACAATAATAGTATTCGGCCTCTATTTAAGGTGGCCCCAATTAAACTCAAAAGTGTCCTTTTGCTATTTTTTGCCCCATATTACTTTTCGCTCACCCCAAATAAACTCAAATACTTCCCAAATATACTCAAATGCTTCCCAAAAATGCTCATTGGGGTATAGGGCATAGGCTAGGCTCCATAGTAGGCTGGTACTTACCTACAAAAAATAATGTTTATGCATAAGAATAAAAACTTACATAGCGAAAGGGCATCATAGGTAATATGTTAATAATGCAGTTTTTAGTCCCTTTCGTATGTACTTTTACAAGGTAGTTAGAAAAGTCTAGCCAGATTTAATTATCGAGGCGGAGGGTCAAGGTCAGGAAAAACCTCAATGTGCGCAAGAAAATATTATTAATTTTAAAATAGTTCAGCGTGGCATCTGTGAATCTATTTGATAGCAGTGATTCGAGTGATACGGAAAGCGATCCTGAAAAATTTATTATAAGTAATATAAGGCGGGGAAGAGGCGCTGAGTGGTTAAAGATTGGTACATTTACTGAATACAACGCTGCTGTCAGTATCATCGGAGATAAGAAGAAATGGCGGAAGATCTCATGTAACAGAGGAAGGAATCAAGTACATATTACTAACGCTGTAGGTATTCCCCAAACTGTGCTGGCCGTTCGGATTCCCAAAGTGCTTTCTTTGTACAAAATTCAGTTGATTGTCACACTCATGCTCATGGTTCAGCCAAACAATAGGCTGGCCCCGGCTATTAAGAGTAAAGTTAACGAACTAGTATATGCTGTCGGAATATTTGACACAATGCGAAGGTTGGTATGAAGACAGAGTAAGTAGGACACCTAGCACGAATAATGCATTGGAAAGTACTAATAGCGTTATAAAAGTGGAGTGTACCTTTCGTGAACGACTCCCACAACCAATTTATAGACGCGGCGAAGGGCCTACTCCACCAGTGGTCAATTCAGCGGAATCCGGAATCCCCAAATTCCAAATGTTTCGCCACAGTATCAATGGTATCCATGAACTTGAGACAGAAGCATGGAATTGGTGTCAAGCTCCGCCTTTGCACCATTGACGGAAATAAAGTTTACTCTATAACACAAAAGCATCAAGCCACCATCAAAGAAGATGACATTACGAAGCACCTGCGCTAATAGGAGCGAATGAACTGGAAGTTGTTCTCAACGTACCAGAACTACCAAGGACGTCTTTGGGTGGTTACAATGGAAAATGACTGGCAAGATGCCACTTGTTCCTGTCCATAATATTTGAAGACGTACATTTGTAAACACATTTTAGGCATTTCTATCAAATTAGGGCTTTATTCTGGGAGACATAGCTAAGAACATTCCCCTAGGTCGTAAACGCAAGCATGGAAGACCTGTGAAAGCTATGAAGGCATTGATAAGTCCGCGAATATTAAGCGGTTTGTTGTGTAATTACGTACTTTAGGTGTAATGTATTTTTTTGTAGAGTTGTATTAGCCTATACTATAGTTATCATAATGTAGTAAATTTATGTTTATTTTGATTTATTTGACTTAACCGTAGCTCTATCTAAATAAATACATGCACATGTTGACTCTTTTGATAAATGATACTTTGTGCATATTACATATTACGTGTATTTATTCGTACACATAAACAATAAATTTGTGTAGGTACCAGCCTACTATGGAGCCTAGCCTATGCCCTATACCCCAATGAGCATTTTTGGGAAGCATTTGAGTTTAATTTGGAAGTATTTGAGTTTATTTGGAGCGAGCGAAAAGTAATTTGGGGCCAATGTTAGCAAAAGGAACTTTTGAGTATTCTGGGGATACTTTTGAGTTTAATTGGGGCCACTTAAATAATAATTCATAGTATTATAGTACTTAAAGAAAGGTATGTATAGGTATATTGACATGGCATGTCATAGCAAAGTGCACCAAGTTTTATCGAACCGAGTAGATCGTGCTGTAGTTTTCCGCCTGAAAACTGAAACTCATTTTGTAAAGTTCACGGAGTAGCCCCCGGAATTTGGATCTTGTTGGAGCTGAAAGTTATCTGTAGACAGGCCGAACGGGCGTAATACCAGGTTACCCAGATCCTTTAACTTACCTGCGAACCAAGAAGTGGAATAAAATCACAAATTATGTAACACTTACACTTTACGATTTATGTAATATTTACAAAGTAATCGTAATAAATATATGGACTTGGATTAGCACAGGATAGATAATGTTAATATGCGTAATACAATGAAAAGCTATTGAAAGGCTTTGAACTAAGTACTCATATTCAGAAGAATCTAATTCCCCAGAATTTGAGTAATTTACAAACGTCGCACGGCGCGCAGTTAGATAGGCTAGCGCTGTATCGACTGTCTCCTCTCAAATACTGGGGATTTAGGGTCAAGTCTAATACTCACTGAGCATTTCTGTCTTGAGTTTCTCATTCCGTTCATTAATTTGCTCAGGAAGTCTCTGAAAAGAAATAATCGGCGAAAATTCCGGAAAATTAATAACATTACATTGCAAATAAGTAGTAGAAGTTTGAAAGGAGAGAACTTAACGCTTAAAACGTAAGCTCACCTGCACCGCAACATGAGCATCTCGAACAGAAGGGTCCAACTGAATAATTTGACGATAGTCAGCCAAAGCTTCATCCAGCTTTTCGACCTCTTCATATAGTTTAGCACGACGAAGTAAGGGTCGGACATACTCGGGATTGTTCTCCAAAGCATGCGTACAGTCTTGTATTGCAGCAAGTTTCATACCCTGTGGACAAGCATTTACTTGAACCTTGAACTTGCTTGTTCTTGTTGTATGTAGTAGTAGGATAGAGGATAGAAGTTATATCTTAATCTTAAGCCGCTCGAACCTCGTATTAGGACTGGTTAATGGAAAATACTTTGTGACTACATCGAAAACTTACGAGTTTAACTTTGGACGCAGATCGATTTGAATAAAGAATACTTCGGAACTCTTTCTCCCTCAATGGACAAATCAGTAAACCCTTCGTATAGACAAGAACCGACTCCCTGTAGTCATTATGGCCAAACTCATCGTTCCCTTGATTCTTAAATGCTTTTGCACTCTGAAACCTTTCCTGAAATACAATTTATCAATTAATCTTACTTTCCTGTTTTGAGCGGAGGTTTATTATAATACACTTGCATATAGCATACTGAAACACTTACCAGTAACTGTTCCTCTGTCAAGGACTCTTCTTCTTCTTTGAGCTTTTCCTCGTCAACTAGGTCATCAAATAGCGGTTCCTCGTCTGGTCCTGTCGGTGTGTCGTAATCACTGTTATTCTCGTCGTCTAAATGGGATTCTTCATTCACTACGTCGCCAGTATCCAATGCATCGCTATTCCCTGCTGGCTCAAACAATTCCGAGTTCACCTTCTCTTCGTCACTTTTGTCCAAGGAGAGAACTGAAACGTCGTTGGCTAATTCTCCACCAGGGGATTCTGAAACGGCGTTATCCTGTCTACCAGACATCCTTCAGTAACTATTCCTTAGATTGATACTGAACCCGAAAATATCGAATCTATAGGACGAAACAGAATCAATACATAGAGATTCAGAGCAACAGACCATTAAAAAAAAAACTTAAATACGAACAGTCAAGTAATAATTCCAAGGTACCTTCTACTAGTGAGGAGTTATAAATGGTCAAAGTCAATGCCTGTCCACCTCGAGATGTTTCCTAGGTAGGATTAAACTAGGTATTATATGGTATTGGCCACTACTGAAAAAACTGCTACCGGGATCCATGATCCACTTTAGCATGAAAAGTGTAGCGGAAGTGGTGGGAGATAAATGCTGTCTTCAGAGATAATAATTATGTTTAATTGGCTTGCTCTCCCTGATACTGACAACTAAATCTCAAAACCATAATTCGCATTTTAGTACACTTAAATACTTCATGTGCTTGATTCTCGATTCAGTAATTAATTTGTCTATGCTGTTTGTCTGCGGAGTAACTCTGCGTGTTGCAGAAATCTGCGAAAACTGCATAAATTAAATTGAAAGAATATCACATCGGTAAAGTTTACAGCTCACGGCTCGGGTGGAAATAAGAATAAAGAGCAAACCATAATTTTGTACTTCCTTTATCAAAATTAATACACAGTTAGATGACAGAACATACGTAAACCGCATTGGTAACAAAATACAGATGTTCACAAGTTAGAAGCTGACATAGTAAAGTAGTTTCTTAAGGAGTTGAAGTTCAATATTCTTATTATTTGAACCTAACGCTAATTACCGAATGTTACATCATTAGTATTAGGTAATCATTTAAGTGTGATTTCTTATTCAAGAGACTCCTCCCCTTCCTTGATTTCCTTCAAATTAACCACTTCAATCAATCCCCTCCCTTTGGTTTCAGAACGAACAAGGTCATCAACTTCCCTGTAGTTGCCTGGATCCAATAGAATGGTCATGCTCAACACATCTCCAGTAAAGGTCTTATCTTCAATTTTGCCGAGACTCGAAAGTTTCTCAGAGATTGCTTTAATCTGACTACCGGAAATGGTGACACGCAGTCTCATTTGAGCCCGCTCGATTGAAATTACGGGTTTCAATAGCTGAATAGCTTCCAACGCTTGCTGTTTTGCATTTCTTCCTGGTTTGACTGAGAAATGGATGTCCTTCAGGGCTTTCTCAATTATTGATACGGAATGGGGCCGCTGCGTTTCGGGGTTAACACAAAGTCCTGCCACAGTAGTGGCGATGTCTTTGGAGATCGACTCCTGTTGTTGGTGTCTTTCCTTTTCTGATATTTGCATTTCACCTTTATCCAGAATCTCTTTGCAAATGACCGTGTTGTCATCACTGCCAAATGATTTCAACAAATCCTCTCGTTTGGCCACTTGTCCCTTGGATACATTAGCAAAGACTGTGTGGGTTTGAAGCACTTCATCAATATCCTTCTCAACCTTACTTCTCCATGAAACGACCTTGTTTTTGTAGCACGCAATTTCGAATCGCTTTCCACCTTTTTTCATACGTACGATCGCCACGTTAGTTAGGCGAATTTGATTAGTCGGGGTGAATATTTTCGACATTTGGAATCAATTGAAGGAGCTGAGAAACCGGTCAATTTCAGTCCTAAAAAGTACATAATACAATACAGACACTTCACGGGCATTGAGAAGTGATGTAGTAAGGTCACTTGATCCCTATTCCCGTAAATAGACTAATAACACTTAGGTAGTAACGCATGACGTAGGTAAAGTAGTAGTATACAACCCAATTCATATTACTCTATGCCTTCTGCACATTCTAAAAGTTTATACTTTACCTACTTAAAAATAATTATGTTGCAGTTCAGTAGGCTAGGCTGTGTTACTATTTCAAATTCAGTAATCTGTATAGGTAAGTACCTACTGTCTTTTTTCTGTAGAATAACTCTCGTGTTCCAGTCTGGAAAATCTTAATACGTATTAAATTGAAAGAATATAACCGTGGCAAAGTTTATTACTCACAGCTCGGGTAGACGAGAATAAAGAGTAAATCGTAAATTATATTATACAAATATTATTGTATATTATACATATATTATTGTTAAACAGGTAAACCGTACTGCGCATTGGTCGGTAGTGCAGTCCAGTACATGGGACCTAATTATGCCCCAGTGGAACCCTATATCTATTATATATGTCACCGTCAGCACCTAATTAGGTCTCCCATTCCCATATTAGTAAACTTGACAATATAATACTTCTAGCACTGGATAAAGTGACAATTGAACCCTAAGCATACCATAATAAAAAAAGGCACTTATCGGTTAAGGTCTATTTTTGATGATTGAGGGCACAGACTTTCTTTTTGCATAAATTCGTAGCTTATACATTCTAATAATAATTCCCTATGTATTCTTGCCCGTTCGTCAATATTTACTTAAGGGGACAGGATCCAGGTTGTCAAGAGGATTG
>JAQFZY010002916.1:0-10622 GCA_034696285.1 Hypogastrura burkilli
GACCCCTTGACCCTAAAAATCCCATGTCAGAACTTGGACTTCGTATTGGGCATAACTTTTTGCTGGCGGAGTTCGGTAGTTGTAGGTTGAGAAATGTGTGCTGTAGGTTCATGACGGTGAAAACTATGTCATAATATTATATTGGTTAGATGAGCACAATTATAAGTGAAAGACCATTTTCGCCTTCTTCAAAGCAAGTATTTATTATTGTCGGAATATTCGAACTATTCAAAAATGTATCCAGAACACTTGACATTAATCACATCTGCGTGGAAAGCTTCAGTAACCTTAGCCTGAGTCCCGGCCGCTCCAAGCACGACAATGAGTGGTATTAAGTGCTCTTCCCTCTGATGACACTGTCGTGCACTAGGGGCTTTGGTCCAGTTCAAAATCTTTTCCACTCTAGTCTCACCTTCGTTATGGACTAAGGCTTGGTTTAAGTAAGCGTGGAATGGGATACTATGAACGTTCCCGTTGTCCCATCCCGCCATGTTATGATATGACATTCCAGAACCAAGAATAAAAATACCATCCCTCCTTAATTCAGTCAGGGCAGCCCCAAGGGAGTAGTGTGCCTTTGGGTCCAGCGTCTTAATCAGGGACAGCTGCATATGAACAGTATATTGGCAAAACGTAAGATTCCATTGTTGCCGAAGGTATGGGAAAATTGTACATAGTACATGTTAGGCATAATTCTACCTGAAGGACGGGAATATCGGCCTTAGGAAACATAAGGAGAAGTGGAACAAAGACGCCATGATCATATCCACGTGAAGGGTCCATTTTGTGCTCAATATTAGCCCCGTCGAGGAGCTTGTGGATCCGCTCAACTAATTCCAGATTGTTTTTAGCCGGATAGTTCAGTTTATAGGCCTCGGCAGGGAATCCATAGTAGTCGTAGTAGAGGTCAGGCTGAGGGCTGGAAAGGATTGTTGGGACGGAGGCTTCCCAATGAGCAGAAATGACAAGGATTCCCTTCGGGGGTTCGGACGGGAAGTAAGTTCCGGCAAATGATTTGAGCCATTTGGTTAGCTCAACGTGCCTTGCGTCACCCAGTAAGGGCATTGGCCCGCCGCCGTGCGGAATAAAGGCTGCCGGAGTTAGTTTTGTAGCCATTTGGAATACAATCGGCGTTGTTGACCTATTTCAGACATGCAGGTGTTATTCCTGGATTACAGGTACATATAAAATACAGTAGTAAAAGATGAAGAGCTCATCTTTCATGACACAACAGTCACATGTGAAGCTCTTGTATGTAGTTTGTTAAACTATTGGCTATCGGGAAATAGGTACTACATATCATGTAAATTAAATTCACCTTGGCGTTCCAGCAAGACTTCCTGTGGACGTGAATGCAGAAATCTGGTCACTTTGCTTACACACGTCAGAATTGAGATTTAAGCTAAGAATGGGATTGTTGTATATAGAAAGAACCAGAATTTTACAATAAATTAAATTCTTAAGTTTCAATTCGAGTTCGAGCCGTGCAAAGACTCCCATTTAAGCCTTTTGTATTTGTCATTTCCCCAATAAAACCGCAGCCTACTCCCATATGATTCCGCAAAAATTTCTCCGCACTGTTTAGTGCATTAGTGGCTTGATGGTCTCCTCATGTGCTCACATTTTGCGTTGTTTTATGTCGAATGAATGGAGTCGAGATTGAGATTGAGTTGTATCGAACATATGTATATGTCTCAACTTGAATTATCACTGAAAAGAAACCAGACGCCGCTGTTCTTGTTATAAAAAAATGTTTCAAATTAAAACCTACCTACTTGTACCTACTGAAAACATACCGTGTTCTGAATTTATATGTGCGCCCTTTGCCATTTAACGCTTTGATTTTTGCTTAGCGAAAGCACAAGCTGTGTATCGTTAAAATAATTCTATCCTCTTCTCACAATATTTTCCATTTAGGTAATGGCGTCAGGAAATGATAAGCCAGTAGGAATGTAGGAAATATAGCAATTTACTAGTCACACCTAACTATTTATAAGTACAATAGAGTTGTATTGCAATCACAGCCATATACATGTGTAGAAATTATGAAACATAGTATGTATATGTATTATAGCATATAGTATGTAGTACCTAAGTAATTATGTATTTGTTGTAATTTTGTAAGAATAAAAGATTTAGGTGCAGGTGCAGGCATATTTATGTAGAACCAAGAAAAGATGCGTACAATGTAACTTTTAGAATTTGCGACTAAAAATAGGTAATATATAAATTGCAGTCATTCTTTAAATAAAGGTGAATAATCATTGATGTAAGTCGTAAGCGTGTAGGCTACATACGACTGCCACGCGAAATGTTCCCTAAAATAAAGCTGTCCCTCAAAATTCGTCAAATTCTTTGCCTGCGACAAAGTGTAGCTTTAATTTGTACGAAAATTCTTGGGTTTTCAACCAAAAACACAACACAAAGATTAATATTTGGAACGTAATACTAAAAAAAAAACATACTTATTCGAGAATGAACTATTCGCAAGCTCATACGCAAGCTTTCTCCGTATCCGGCTGAAACATGATATTGCAAATTTTGAGCCCCTCCTGAAACTAAAACCTAGCAACGCCCCTGCTAGTTATATAGTATAATTTGTTTTCGAATGGAATTTAAGGAATCATAGGTGTAAATGTAGGTATAAGTCAACTTAAATAATATATATAAATGTATTTTTTTTAATAAGTTAGTTACGTAGGATGTTGGAAGTTCAAACGGTGTCCAGTGGAATGATTTGCAACCTTACAAAAAGTTATTTACACGTAGTAGTAGTACATTAGACTCTGAGCCTCGACCTGGACTCCTTAGGCGTCGAATACCATCGCGTTCCAAATTCGCAAGGTTTACAAATTCATTCTTTAGTCGCAAATCCTCCATGACCTGAGAAATACGGGAATTACGTGTGCTTGAAACTTTAAATCAATTATTTAATTTTAAACCCTACAAGCCTAAGTATCTATTTAATGTATGACAAAGTTTTTGCTTAGGCGAAACTTACATCATAATCCGGCCGGAATCCAGGCACGTCTGTCTTATGGTTGAGAGTACAAGCAAAAGAAACCAGTCGCTGACACCGCTTTTGATTCTTAGCTATCTGAGCCTGTAGATTCATCTTCGAATTGAAATGCTTATTGAAGCCTTCCAGGAAAACCTCCGAAACATTCGCCGTATTCAACTCTATACAAGAAGCGAAGTCCCTTAAGTAGCCAATCTTCGTGCAAAGTGATGAAATCAGCTAAAATAATTTAAGCGCATTTAATGTAAATACATATTTTAGATTTTAAAATTCAGAACGGAAGTACACCATAATACTAAATATGAATTACCTCAAAGGTTGGTTTCTCCATTTGTCCGTTTGATTTACATAAACGGTAAAGCGTTCTTAAATGTGATCCGCTCTCATTCAATATTTCAGGAACACCCTGTAGAAGAAACATCACTTTCAGAAACTACTTCTTGTTAGTTCCTGGCATGGAGTGAATAAGCGAATATCTGAATAAGCATAATCAAATATAGCTTCATTATATTTGACGATATCCCCACCTTTCCATTTGTTTTGGAAATGGGCGGTGGTTCAAGCTCATTAGTATCTAACTCATTCCTGGCGCTTTCACTGAAATTGATCAACCCAGATGAGATGCAGGTCATATTTGTGTAAAGGCCCGTATTGTTCGTAAGACTGGTCAAGGGCTCCACCGAAGGTTTTAGGTGGGACTTGGTGAGTACTGGATTCGTCTGCAGGAACTCCGAGAGCTGTGAATTATAGGTGCTTATGTCAACTAACTCTGGAGTTATAATTTTACCCATAAAAGTTATACATTTTATCGGAAAGTTAAAAGTCCATGCCGTTAATTCAGGATTTAGTTGAGAACAGGTTATGCTTTAGATAAAAATGTGTGATCTTTTTTTTTTGGTTAATGTAATGTGGACAGATGACAGATTGAACTGAAGTTATGTTAGGTTGTGTCGTAAATTACTTTGTGTGCCGAAAAATAGTCAAAGATGAGAAAAAAAAATTTTTAACTGAAACATAATATGGTCCATATTAGAATATACATATAAAAGTACAAACCTCGGATTCATGTTTGACATGTTTCTCCGTAATGACATTGCATCCTTTCTCAGGGGTCTCCTCAGCGAATATGCCTACTAATCCATACGTGACAAGGATGACGATCATGATGATAATTCCGATGGGACTCCAAGGATTCAGGTCAAAAATACTACCATTAGTATAACGATCGGGTCGAGAAGGAGGGGTAGGAGTATGCTGGTAATAATATCTAATAATCCTAGGCCGATTCCTTATCCGGACTCGAGTATTGTGAACTTTGCAAAGTCTCATTTTAATTTGAGGCTCAGAAAGAGTAGGTAGGGTAGAACAATACCTTATTGAACCAGATCTAAGGGGAAGGTCTTTAGCTAATGTCTAAACAAGTACTGGTATTGATGTTAATCTGCGGGACATAACCGATATGTGATATTCGAAACCCAAGCCATACACACTATACGTATGTCACTATGTCATATGATTAAGTTCATGTTTCATCTGAGGATGGGCTGCTAATGCGATAGAGTAAGTCAGTGACCTATTTCGCAATTCATTGTCCATTGATTCTACTTGATAACGCTGAAACGCTGCTTCCAGCAAGTCCTGTAGGCACCTATAGCTGGGTATAACACTGAATGGCTGAATGGAATAGCTTGACCCACTACAGACTACAGGTCGTGGGACCGGAAGAATGCTTTTTAGTGGGAAGAGATGAAAGCCACGTTTTACCAGGAATAGTAATGGCTGAAAGAACCACACACACGACACATGGGTTTTGGCTTCTGGTCCGATGTCATCATTTCCACCCAATTTTTTACAACGCTTCCTAAGGTCATTCTGAACAAGGTTTAAATGGAACTCAAGTCGATCCGACGCTATCTAGCACACACGTGCCAGCAAATACTAGTTCAATGCTTTAATTTAAATGACACGCGTATCCTACAAATTTTCAGAAAAAGTAGTTGGTTTCCGCGTTAGCGCGGGTTCTTGCTAGCTAGTATGTAATAATTGCACACGCATTTATTATTTGCTTTATTTTTCTTTAATACGGGCAAGTCCTCAGTGACAAGTGGCAAGCCCAGCTTAATCAGTCACTCAAGTTCTCATCTATTAATTAAAAACGAACAAATAAAATAATGCCACAAATGAACAAGAGGAAAAGGTAAGTGTAGCAATACGCACCTAACTATAAAACAAAGAATCCTAAATTTTCGCTATGTACATTCTATTTCATTCTCTACTGCTTGTACAACATAAATATATGGCATTACAGAATTATATTATAAATATTTTCTAAAATTTATCTAAGAATATGATTCAACAAGTCCCAATATCCGCTAATTCTGATACATTTGTTTGGTATATAGTAATGAAGGTATCAGGGCTATCATACACAGGTGGAAAATGATAATTATGTATTGAGTAGCTGAGCCTATATTTTAGTAATTTTCTCCATCATTTCCCCCTCATTGATAAATATTGGGTTCTCGAGGCCGGTCATGGTTCCCTTGTGTTCCGTGGCCACCGTGATCCGACTAATCGTGCTACTCGTCCCCTCACTCAGCATGCTCGACGAGCGTGAGAGGGAGAGGCTTGACTCGGAGCTAGAGCCGTCGTCCAGCTCTCGACCCGCCTTCCGCTCCTGACAAGTGCATATGAAGCAGCCCAGAAGGCCAAGCAGGATGAGGACGGAGCAGACGAGCAGTCCGCCGAGTGACACACGCTCCGCCAGCTCAACCGAGTCGTAGAGCTGGGTCTTGATCTGACCCAGGACCTCCTCAGTCATCTCCGCACTCTATTATATCATGGAATAAGTGTCATTATTACTATTTGATTTGTTACACAGACAGCATTACACCCTCGGATACTATGGTTAGATCATGCAAAATAAGAAATGCCTTAGCCTTGAGTGGAGTTGCTGAGTGGGATTTATTGGGATTGGATTTGCAGTTATTTATTGGAATTCTGATTTATCGGAATTTAAGGGGATCCCAGTGTGATTAGAAGTAAGTGAAGTGTGATTAAAAGTTTCACAAAATTCCGAGTTAAATTCAATTCATTCCCCAGACTGCACTAAAACAAATTAGCATTAAATCCCAACAAACTTCCACCCGCTCTGATGGGATTTATTCAAGCAGTCGGATAAACAACTCTCAATTAGCACAAAATTAAAGCACTTGAAATACCACAAATCCCATTAGATCACAAACTCCCATTAGATCCCACTATATCCGACCCAATGGGATCGGTTTTATTTTAAAAAAAACCTATATCCAAGTATACAAACAACGTACATGTGCTGCAACATTAAATTCCATATATCTTATTGAACCACAAAATCCAAAATAATCCAACAGTGGTGGAAATTAAGTCAGGAAGTTGGATATAAACCAGTCTGGGGTTACAGTTGGGCTATATCGGGTCCCATGACTGAACCTACTGTTGTTAGTTGAGATTAAGTTGTTATCCTTGGACTCAAAAATGGACTTATTCGCTAAATGTGATAGTTTTTAAGCAACAAGCTATTTGTATGGCTATAGAAAAATACACATTTGCTCAAAAATCAAGATGAAAGTATGATAAGGCTCTATAAGCAAGGGATTCGGACATGACACTACTGGACTCACCTCCTCAACCCACATAAAAGGGAATAATACGTTTGGGACCCGGGCAAAGGTTGGCATAAAATGATTTGGTTCCACTTGGACATTAAATTGGAGTCTCTTGACGGCACGGAGAACGAGGCCGGTTTTCTGGAATCAGAAGGATTGAGATTGAGATCAAAATAGTTTCGAAGTATTTCTGTACATATTATCTGTTTTGAATGGAATAGACGCTCAGGTCCGATTACTCACCGGCTCAATATCAATGTACGTATCGTGGACCGCTTTATTGGGACGGAGACCATGGACTCCTTTCAAGTATGGCTCCCAGGCTTGGTAGAAGTGCGGAGCCGAGACTGCTACTGGAGCTCCTGATACCAGCAATTTTAATCATAAATATGTCGTTCTGTCCCAAAAAAAACTGCACTATCATCATATTTTAGTTTTTGGTTCTTTCTAACCTTCTCTGCAGGGCGAGAGACTGAAGACTCCCTGCTTGTAGCAGTGATACTTCTTCTCTTTAGGGCAAAAACAGAATTCCGGGCTTGCAAATATCGGTTTTGGATCAGGTAGGATGAACCGATAGGCTTGGACTCCTCGATGTTCGAATTCTGATCCGTATATCATCAGGAGTGACCTAGGGATTTCCGGTTTGAAATTTAGCGGTCATTTATGAAAGTAATTTCGTGTCAAAAAAAGGTAAACATATTTACGGGTAAACGAAAACTCCAAATCATGAATTTAGTTGAATTAGGGTTATATTTCCATATTTTAGACCGAATCAGGTTAAATTACTGCTGATAGATAATATTAATTTACATTAGGCTAGATTTGAACCGCAATAAACTGATGGTATGTTTTTTCTAGTGACACGTTGTATTTTGATCGAGAAGAACCCTACAAGTCCGCTTCTAGTATACATACCTGCAGAGGTCAGGGACGAAGAATCTGAGGATCTCATCTTTGGTAATGAAGGGCGGGAGGATGCTTCCGTCAGTCCCGTTAATAAGGTTACAGGTCCCTGTCCAATGCGGGAGCTGGGTCTGTCCATTCCAGCTCATAATGCGCCCGAACTCCTTAGGATTCGTTTTTCCGGTCCGAACTACGAGCTCCCCTTCGTCTGAGCCGTTTTTCTGGAAATCCCAATAAACAAGTTGTAAGGTCTCTCAGATATGAGTCTCCTTACGGAAAATGAGCTCTGAATTAGACAAGTTGTAAGATGCTACTTACCCCTTTCCAGAATCCAAACCTGCCTCCGCTGAAGGCTTCCGGGATTTGTGCCCCTCCAACAAGGGCTAGGAGTGGGTTGGATAGGAAGGAAATGTAGGACTGGACTGACCAGCCGTCAAACAAATACTCCCGAACTGTGTTGAAAATGAAGAGACGCTCTCCGCGCTGGCGGAGGCTCCGGTCGGCAATCCCGTAGGCTAGGGACAAGTTCGTCATTTGACGGGCTAGCTTTGCAACGCTCTGGAAAATACAAGTATTATATGCATTGTTAGAAGAATTCTTCTCAGCATTAAGATGCCAAATCCAGCTGGTTAATTATATTCAATTAGGACTAAATGGTTAGATTTAGTTACAACATCTAATATATTTAGTAGTAGGCGGGTTAAAGGTTAATATTCCTAAATCAAATTCAGTTAAATAGGTCAGGTTTAAATTACAAACAGCCAATACTGATTCCACTAAATACGGACTCCGCGACAAAATATTTTTCGTCACAAAAATTGGGAGCTGTAAAGGGTTCTGCAGTCACAATTAACATGTCGGCAGTTGCTGAATATTTTTAATAGTGCAAAATAATGCACGTTTGAAAATATTTATTGAGCAGGAAATGTCTAACTTCTCTTGTCATATTAATATCACACAGATATTCACTGAAGGACTGAATTTCGCCTAAGAAGTATTCGTTTTGTCTCGCAGGTACATTTTTTTTATTAAAAGAAACTGGTAGTATCCTTGTTCGACAACTTTTAAGCGTTTTTCTTAGCAAAAAATTAAAATGTGCCTACTTGTCCGGCCGTTATGGATCGTATCATAATGCGGATTTACACTTGGCACTTGGGCGCGTTAATCATAACGTATAATCATGATCAAGGACGTTGACCATTCCCCTTGTATTGTATTTTGTAGGCGGAGAACATTAATATTGATAGTATATAATTTATTGTTAAATGGAATGCAGATATTACATATTCCAATCATGTCAACCTATCCCTTACTTGAGGCCTAACGATGCATTTCCTTATTGAAGAGGTCAAGTCAAGACTCAACAGTCTTCATTAATGCCAAGATAAGCCCAGGTCTGTCTCAAGAATAACAATAGCTGTGCACGAGGAGGAACTTACAACAAAAGGAACATTTATGATAATAATACGATCAGTCTCGGATCCTCTGGAGAGCTGTGGCTGGAAGAAGTAGCTAATGTCCTGCTTGTAGGCCACAGTGTCCTTCTCCTTGTCAACCCCCAAAATGTTTTTTCGGCGTTTTTCTCTGGAAAAAGAAACAATGGAACATTACGTATAGATCATATGCGAGTCAGAAGATACCACAGCGTTCCAGGATTCATTCTTGGCTTACTCATAAACATAAGGCCCAATTTCCTGGAGCTTCGGCTTGGCCCCATTCGTGACCTCCAGTGGATTGGTAACATTGAAAAAGTAAAATTTCAGGAAAATTGGGACAGTGATATCCTTCCATTTGCTCCAGGTATCAGAGTCTGGAACCAGTCTGACTTGCTGGAAGTAAAAAATCAAAAAAAAATCAGTTATTTAGTATAACAATGGAGCAGCCCTGAGTACAACATATTTGCTAAGGTCATATGCAGATGTATTCAGATGCATTGTATTAATAAAAAAAATCGGTGTACTGCGTACTGCCATTTGGGCATTGCGAATTCCGATTCTTAGAACGGCCTGCTGGCGCGTCGAATTAAATTACGTTACTTACACGTAGACATAAAGGACGATCTCACTGCGAAAAGTAAACCTGCAAATTCCATTCTGAATTCTATTTTTAACCGATACAAAAACATCCTATTGTTTTCTTCGGAAGATCTTCCCTGTCACATTTGCATGAGTAATTATTCATTTGAAACTCCGTCGAAGTTTGAGATAACTATCTTTGTCTTGACAGATTTCCCGGTACATTCCAGGCATTGTTTGACACACGTAATTCAAAAGCCTTATTCGTTAAAGAAAAAAATTATGTATATTTCACAACGTACGTATGTATGCTTTGATAAAGAGAAAATCACATTGTAGACAACAATAAGACACATGACAATAATGGTACTTTAAGGCTAAACGTTTTGAGGCTGACTCTTCAACCTCTATATGTAGTATTCACTTTCCTAAACGTTTTCAAAATGGTAGTAACGCGTAGGGTCAACCTGCTTCCACAGAAATCTACATGCGTATATAACTTAGCCAAGAAGCTTACAATGATCAATGACAGCAAACTTTTCCGGAAATGTACTCCATTCCTATCCTACCCAAATAAATGATGACTTATGTATTATTTAGTATACGTACACATCAGATTCAGAAGCATACAAATGATAAAGGAATGTGGCGCTTAATATCGTGTTTCATATGAATTTAGAATCACACCGAAGCTATGAAGAATCAACCAAGTATTGGACCAGGAATAGTATAAGTATTACATAAGATAACTCCAAAATCCTACGTACTAGTAATATGTAGTAATCCTACTATATTGCTCCTACTACTAACTATTACACAAGACTGTGTATCTTTCAAGTTTTAAGCTGCAGTTATACATTGAAGCATCACCGTTGGATTCTTGATTGGCTGATTCGGAAGTGTCTGAAACGAGTTTGGAAAGCTAATCCGCAGCCTCAAGTAGAGAATTTAACTGTTAACCTACTCTCCGTTCGTTAATATTAGATTTTTCTCCCGCGTAAACAATTCATATTTCGGAGCCGGTTTGCTTCACAATCG